>MU839215.1:0-120945 GCA_030685235.1 Copromyces sp. CBS 386.78
AAGGTTTTCTATAACTCATCAGACACTTCTTGATATCTTTACCAATATAAAACCTATCTACCCATGCCAAATATCGTTTTACTCGTTTTGAACAGTTCTACGTAACTGTATCAACCTTTTAAAGCTATTTACAACCCTCGTCGATCGATACCCTCCAACATTAATAATAAAAGAGTTATTCTATTAAAAAAAGTAGAAAAGTATTATTCTTAATATATAAAAGTTAAATTATACTAAATTAACGAACCGATTTACTTCGCCTTTAAATTTAAACGTTTTTCATATATTATTAAATACTTCGAAGGTCCCCCTTTTATAGTTATTAAATCGGCGTTGGCTAATATTTTTAAATATTTAATTAATAGTATTAAATAGAAATAGAAAATTATTATAGACCTTTTTAAGGAATTCGATACTAAATATAATAATTCCAACCTTACTATTATCGTTCGTCGCGAGCTAAATAACTTAAAGATAATTAAAAATATACATTAAACCGTTTTCGAAGACCGCTTTACTATCTTTATTAATTAATACGATATAAATGATACTATAAAAATATATTTCCTACATAATAAAATTACTAAAGCTATCCATAATATTATTACTTACTAATACCCGCTTCTTATTAATAATAATTACGGTAAATAGTTCTAAATAATCCGTTTACTAATTTAAAATTATAAAAATAATATTTATTACAAAAAGTTCGCTAATCCGTTTTATAAACTATTTTCCTCGAATAATTATAATATTACTTCGTTTATAGAATAACCCGTTAATTAAGGTAGTAACGTAATAAACTTTAATTTTATATCCGCTATTAATATTATTATATACAATATAATTTCGTAAAAGATTTTCGAATATTATATAAAGACAGACGTATATACCCGTTGCGGTCGTAAGAATTATTTTTCAATAATTTACTACAACTATATTAATTTTAATAAAGATCCCCCTATTTCTACCTATAGTAATTACAGCGGTCGCGGCGGTAGGGGCAGTAGTAGAAGCGGTAATAAGGGCGGTAATAATAATTCTACTCTTTAATAGGGCTAATATAATTATAATTAATAGGGCTACGGCTAATAAGGCTACAGCTAATAATATTAAATTAATATTATAAACGCCTAAGTAACTAATAATAATAATAATACCGCGGCGCCGTAGTATTAATAAGCCTTAGTCCCCATATACGTCCCCGGCTTCGTCGGCCCTATCTAAGGTAATAAAATTAATTATATTAATTAATAGGAAAATATATAGCTTCTAAATTAAATTGCGATTGGAAGTAACTATTTATGGTATAAATACAGAGGGAGGAGAGTAGTATCTTTATATAGCTAAATATAATTAAAATTTATAAATCTTCTATAAATAGCCGTTATAAATACCCTAATTTATTAAACCTCTCTATCCAATTATTTAACGAATCGTATAAAATATATTATTTAGACCTAATTAATAGTAATTATATTACTTTAAACTTTATTAATAAATATTTCATTTATCGATATCGTCTTCCTTTCTATAAGTTTACAGCCCCTAAAATCTTCTACCTCGCGGACAGAGGCCTAGCCAAAAGCAATATTACCTATTTTATAAGAATTATAATAAGGATAAACCACTATTATAAAATTATTAATTTACTTATTTATAATTTAGCCGAAAATAATCCTATTATTTTCAATTACTTATAACTAATTTACTATTCACTAAATATCTTATAACCTTACAACTCGCTTTAATTTACCGCAATTTATAAAGAATATAATTATTTCCTAAAAAGGATCCCTAATAATAAGTAGGAAACTTTAATAGCGAGCCCGGTTACCTATTTTAACGTAGCGAATTCAATATTTAAAAAGGCTATATACGAAGAAGTTTTAAACGAGGGTGAGCCCGATATTAAACTTTAAATAGATATCCTATATTATATTTCTATAATTACGATTATAAAACAAGCGGTTCATTAATATTTTAACCATTTTTAGGACTAGATTATTTACTATTTAAAGACTTTTATAATTAGTAAAATACTAATAAACTTTAATTAAACTATTATATTCTATACTATTCCCTATAGTATAATCCCCCCTCTTCTACTATAAATAATTTTAGTACTTTACCGGTGAAATGGAGCAAAACCACACCAACAAAGGAACGGGGCCACACTATACAAACTTGCATGGCGAGGAGCAGATCCAGAGCTGATGATCTTGTCCGTAGAACTGGATAGAGTTGTCAAATCACAGCTATAAAAACCACCAAAGGAAAGACAGAAGGTGAAGTAGAGCTTTACCTCTATACTTTTTTTAAGATAGCGAGGTGCGGATTTAGAGGTCGGTGTCAAAGAAGATAGAAGGTACTTTACGAATGCGATTAAAGATTTTAAAAAGGAGTATTACAAAGATTTTAAGAATGTTGGTGTTCGATTCGTTGTTCTCTGCTTGCTTCTTGGTTGTCTATAGTTTTTTGAAAGGGGATGCTATCCTTCTTATGCTTTTCCATCTTCAACCCTGTTCAGCCCTGGAGCAGATCCGCTCTTCAGTGTCGCGGCTCCACAAGTATCCCGACATCTACTCTAACAAAAACGCCCCAACTCACCGGGTAATTAGAAAATTCCGTACTATTATTGTAAATTATTAGGTATAAATCCGTCGCCTCTATATTCTAATAAGTCCTATTAACCTTAACGATATTAAGGAGCTATCCGCCACCGCTTTTAATTAATTAGTAGAAAAGTATAACTTCTAAATTATTCGTACTACGAAGGCTAATATAAATAAAAATATTAAACGTATATTAGAGGAAGATAAATTAGTAAAAAAATATAGTATTTTAAACCTATTTATTTTTAATAATAAACTTACCTTAGAAATAATTAAAGAAGTTTTAATAAGTAGAAAATAAAAGTATAAGAAGTTCTTCGGTAATAATTTCTACTACTAAATCGACAATTTAATAAGTAAAAGTAATATAACTATTTTAAAAGCTATTAAAATCTCTAACTCCGTTAAAATTAATAGTATAAATAATAATTTTCCCTAATACGAAGAAGTTATCGATTAATACTTCGCTACTAATAGTATTACCTTACGTAAGGTTATTTTAGAGGATATTATAAAGTTTTACAAAAAAGCTGATAAATTACTTAAAACAAACGTATAAATTTAAATTAAACTACTTTAATTATCACGGGGCAAGGCGAACGTTAGGTATTTGTAAAGATATTCGTAATTGTACGAGGAAGAGGAAGCTATTTGGGGGAGCCTTAATGGCCATCTATATACAATAAGTATGTAGCCCGTACAGCCTAGTCATCCCATAGATCATCCTATAGATTATCCTATAAACTAGTATAATTTATGTAGCCTTAGCGATAGGGGTAGGCTAATAACCGCAACTAATTAGATATTAAATATATTTAACCGCATCTGCTATACTAGGTCTCTATAGCCAATTAGAACATACTATCTACCTAATAACTATTACTATAGTAAAAGTAGTAATATAGGACGGTTAATCAATTATAGATAACCTTATAATACTTCCCTCGCTTAAAATACCCTTAGGGTAAAAATATTTCTCTTTTTAATCTCCTCTATAATATTTATTATTTACCCTTTTATATTATTTTTACTTTCTTTTTTAAGCCGCTACCTTACCTTTTTAGTAACGTAGTAATTGCTATACTACTAGTATTATATTTATTTTTTCTGGCGGCTAGTCCGTCCTTACGGCCTTCTCTAGAGCCTTCTTAATTTTATAACGATATTTCTCGTTTGCGATTTATCGTAGTAGTATTAATATATTTAAGTTATTATTATAAAACTTTCTAAAGTTATCGATATAATATTTTACATCCTTCTATAATTGTTAAATAGGATTGTAAGGGCTTCTCCAAATTACTTAGTACTCTTATTTACTATTTTCTATATTAAAACGGCAGCCGTCGATAATTTTGTAGAATTATTTAATTATATTTTTAATGTTATTATTCGTTTTATAATCCGCTCGTTATTTACTCGGATATTTTAAGTTTTATCCTACTCGGAAATCCTTTAATAGTTCTAAAGTTTTATTATATTATTATAGAAAGTGCGGCTATATTTTATATTAACGAGGAGTTTTAGTATAATGCAGTAGTTATTTATTTTTATAATTTCGAAAAGCCTTTCCTATAATAGTATAAGTTTAGTTTGTAGGCAGCCTAATACGAAGTTAATTATATTAAATAAAATTTTATCGCCAATATAGTACTTCGGCGTATTGGACCGTTTTTCGTTAGCGGTTTCTTTATATTATATTTAATTATTTTTACTTATAGCGGTAATTTTATTTAATATTATACTAAACCGGTTAGCGATTTTATTAACTTTAAAGTATTTTGCCTACTATATTTTAAAAAGCTTTAGTAGGTATAGTTAGGCGGGTTCGACTCCTATCCGAGGGTGAAAATTATAATTTATAAAGAACGGGGATATATTAATACTATTTAAATATACGTTATTACCCGCGAATTTTATTAGGGGTAATTAATTAATTTAATTATTTTAAACCTAATTAATATAAGTATAAAAGAAACGCTCTAATTTAATATTAATACGTTCCGTTTAACTATTAATTTTTTTTATAGAAAGCCGATAATAGCTTTAAAGTAATTCCTAACCTTTTAAATAGAGCCTTTTAAAGTTATAAAACGAATTAAGTGCTACGATTGGAAATAATAGTATTTAGTAGGCTATAAAGGGCGTAAATTTTCTTAATAAATCGATTAACGAATTCTTTTATAGTTAGTATTTTAATTAGGATATAGTACTTTATTTTCGTTAAATAGTTTACTATTATAATAATATATTTATATTCTCGGCCTCCCCGGATGTAGGGCGTTATAGGAGTAATATAATTAATAACGATATCCTTTTATAGGGCGAAGGGTATTAGTAGAGGCTTTAAAAACTTTATTAGTACGTATTGTAACGGCTTCGTTTTTATATATTGGAAGTAAACTTTATAATAAAACCTAACGGCCTTTTCTATATTTAACTAATAAAATAAGCAATTAAAAGTAGTAAACGTTTTATCCCGGCCTTAGTAGCTTACTAGTACGGATTTATAATATTTTCGTATAAAATACAATTATAGTATAGTATTTTCTAAATCGACTATAAGCGTTAAACGTCGGTATACTTTGCCGTTAATTACGTAGTATTCTATAAAAGCTATTTTTCTTATACTTTTCTTTAGTACTTTGGACTATATTTAACGGTTTTCGTCCGTGAGGACGGCTATTAAATTTAAATAGAAGATTAAGTTACGGTAGTTAGCGTCGATTAATTTATCCGTAAATAATTCTTTAAAGTTAAATTTGTAAATATAAATATAATTCACAAAAATAGAAAGGTCGAAAAGTATTTTATAGCGGGCTTTTAACTAGTCGTCGTTTATATCCTTTAATATATCTTCTAATTTCCTATTTAGAGCATTAGGACGGACTTAGAAAATACTTAGCCTATATTTAATAGTGAAGTTAAATTCGGATAGGAAATTAAATTACTATATATATTGTAGCGTAAGTTTCTTATTCTCTGTAAAGGTTTATAGGCCTTTATAGTCGATTAGGATTTTAAACGGTTTTTAGGCGCCTTACAATTCCGGTCCCTATTCTTCTAAGGCTTTAATAATTATAAGTAATTCTTTATTATAAATATTATAATTATATTCTACAGCGGAATATTTCTATAAAAAATATACGATTAAGTATAAAATATTCTCGTTATTGTATTAGGATAATATATTGCTTACGGCCCAATTAGAAGTATTGGTTTCGACTACGGTTGGGCGGGATTAATTATAAATTCGAAGGACGGGACTTGTAGTAAAGACTTTTTTCAATTCTTTAAAAACTCTTTAATAGTCTTTTATTTAATGTTATTCGGCTAATTTCTTTGTAAAATCGTATAGTAGAATAGTTATAATCGAAAAGTATTAAATAAATTGCTGGTAGAAATTTATAAATTTTAAGAACCTTTAAAATTAGTATTATAATTACGGGGCCTCTTATTTAATAATAGTTTTCACTTTTCTAAAATCTATTTCTATACCCCCTAGTATAATAAAAAGGTTTAAGTATTTTATACGGGTAATATTGAATTCGTATTTATTAATATTTAATTAAAAGCTAGCGTTAATTATTCTTCTAAAGATTTTATCTATATAAGTAGTATATTCTTTTACATTTTTAAAATAAATGAAAATATTATTTAAGTACGTTATTGTATAAATATTTAGAATATTATATAGTATATCGTTAATATAATTCTAAAATATACTAAGTACGCCCTAAAAGCCGAAAAGAAGGATTAACGATTTATAAAAATTGAAACGTATAATAAAAGCGATTAATTATTTGTAGCCTTTTTAAATACGGATTCGGTTAAAAGCGGCGATAATATTTAATTTAGTAAAGACTTTAGCGTAGTAAATAGTATTAAGAATTTCCTTAATTAATAGAAATAAATATTATATTTTAAGTATAATATTATTAATATTATAGTAATTAATATAAATACAAATACCTCCGCTAGGCTTATTTATAAAGAATAAGGGTAAAGTTGCTTAAGATTAGGAAGGTTTAATAAAATTGTTTTCTAATTAATTATCGATTTATTTTTTAACGATAGTTGCTTCTATAAGTAAAATTAGTCGGTAGCGGGCGTTCGGCGGCTTTTCCCCTAATATAAATTCGATTTTATAGTCGTATATTCGATAAGGCGGAAATTTATTCGCTTTCTTAGTATAGAAAGCGTTAATTCTTCTTTAATATTTATACGGGAATTTGAGCTTAATTTCCTTATTAGTTTTCGGAAGCCGGTCAATTTTCTTATAGAATATTAGTATATTTTCTTCCGTAATTTTTATAATAATAGCTTTATATATAGGCGCGTCTTTATTTAAATTGCCTATAAAAGTAGCGGTTCGGACGATTTTAATAACTATTAATTCTTTTTAATTTACGTCCTTTATATATACGTCGATAAATTTATAGAAGCGCTTTAGGAAGCGGTCCTTATATTATTTATTTTTGCCGTTTATAATATCTTAGGCTATTTCTTTAATAAGATTATTAAAAATATTAGTTTTGTAGAAGGTAATTAATTAGTAGATTTCTATATAATTTATAAAGTAGGGTTGTAAATTGTACGTTTTATATAGGAAATTAAAGGTGGCAATATTAATACTATATATATCCTAAACGTTAATTCGTCCTTCGATTATTTTAAACCGCTTTATAATTAAATAAGTAGTATTAGGGGAATTCTTTATACCTTTTACTTTTCTATAGGGCGGCGTAGGTATAAAAGGTTCTATTACTTATCTTAATACATTATAATCTAATAAAGCTATATTTCTAATAAATCCTTTAACGGGAAGTTTAAAACAATATAAAAGGAAATTGCAGCGGTATAGCCACGCCCCCTATTTTAAATAGAAATTCTCGTTAGCTTTGTAAAATTTATAAAGGTTATAAGCCTTACCCCTAGGGTAACTTTCGTAAAATTTATAATAGGGGGCCGGAATAAAAATAGAATTATTTTTTAATAATAATTCTAATATTTAAATATCGCTATACTCCGGTCCGTTATAGGGGATATAGTCCTAAAAACGTAATAGCCCTAGTATATTCTAGCGAAGCTCTTATTAGTATAGGAGTAGTACGGAATTAAAATTGGCTTCTAATAATAATTTTAAGCCTTAATAATAGTAATCTACCCTACCGGTAGTCTTATCGATACTTTTATCGGTAGTCCCGGGGTAGTATTTTAAATTCTAAAATTCTTTTAAATTCTAGTAATAGTAATTTATTCTACTAGTAATTTTATTAATATTCTTATCGGTAGTCCCGGAGTAGTATTTTAAATTCTAAACTTCTTTTAAATTCTAGTAAGGTAATAGTTAATCCCCTAAAGTCTAATATTCTATTAGACTCTAGCGAAGTAGCAATTTCGGCGGTTGAATATCGCTATATATAGGTCCCTTTATAAAGATTAAGTATTAATCCCTTAGAATTTAATATTCTAATAGATTTTAATAAAGTAATAGTTTCGGCGGCTAAATATCGTTGCGTATAAGTCCTTCCGTAGGGATTAGAATCGAACGATTTATTAGATTGCTTTTTATTCGGCTAATATAATTATTTATTTTAAATAGAAGCTTTAATATTTTTAGGATATTTAATAATACTTTTTTATCCCGTTCGTTTATTATCGCTACGTAAAGTTGGTAATAAAAATTATTAAGAGAGCGGTTTTATATATTGGGGGCGTTCTATAGGGAAACGGGGAAATCCGATAGGAGGTATTAGTCGGCGTACTAATTAATAAATTAAACCTTCCTTTCTATTTAAGAAATATATAGTTCGTATTTCTTAAGTTAAGGTAGTCCTAAAATAATAGGGTAGTTAAGGAAAATATTATAAATTAAGAATGTAATATTTTCTATATAATAATTAATATAAAAGTTTATTATAAGTCCTTTAATAATAAGCCTTTTTATAATACTATTAATAAGAATTAATTTTTTAAGTTCTAAGAATTTAAATATAGCGAATCCGTTTTTCCTTACGAAAAAACGGTCGATAAAAGTAAATATTATATAATTACTATCGACGAAAATTGTATAATAAATTTTATATAGTCCGAAGGATAAATAAAAGGAAAGGAATAATAAATTTTTACGGAAATTATTTAGTAAATTAATAATAATTATTTCTAAATTTCTAAACGGCTCCTTCCTTCTTCTTATAGACTTTTTTCGCCCCTATAAGCAATTATTTATAAAATTTAATTATTTCCCTAATTATTACCTACGTTATTATAATACTCTTCGCCTTCGTTTTCTTCTCCGGCGTTTATAGTACGGAGGTTTATATTATTGCCGTATCCCCGCTAGCCGGCCGCCGGGGGGTTAATATTAGTATTGCCGTTATTATTAGTATTCCTAGTATTTTAACCGGTACTTCCGCTTCCCCGGCTTCTTTTACTTCCTCTTCGGCTATTTCGGCCTTTTCTATTACTTTTTTAGCCCCTCTTATTACCGGTTTAAGGGTTACAATCGCCGTAATTAATATTATTACGGTAATTCTTTATAATATACCCTTCTTTTCTATATTTATAGTATAAATTATTCTTATTCTAATATTTAATAATATTATTATAAACAGTATATAAAATATAGATAGTATTAAAATTTATAATATTACTTCCTTTATTAACGGTCTTTCCTAAATTATTATTAGAATTCGAATTAGAAATTTTACTAATAGCGGATTTAGCCCTATAATCGTCGTCTTTAATATTGTACGCAAAATTGCGGTAGAATAATAATTATTCTTTAAAATTATTTTCGGCGGGGAGGGTTCGTTAATAAATAAGGAAAATACAGAATTTTTAGGAAATTTTATTTTATAAGTAATATATTTTTATAGCATTATTCAAACTATAATAGTTAACGGTCTTAATGTATTTTATTTCGAAGTCGGCGAAAAAATAGTTTCCCTATTTAAATTCGTTAAATTTGCGGGCGGTATTTAAATATAAATCTATATTATTATAATAGGTATATAAGAAGGATAGGAATTTAATATTTATTTTCTATTATTAAACTTTAGGATTATTAGGGTTTATAAGGATTTTTTAAATATCTTTATTAATTAAAGTAGTTACTTTAGGGTTAAGTAAATAATTTATATAAACGATTTTAATTCTTTTGTCGGGGAACTTAATAGTATTTAAAGTTTAAATAGAAAGGATACGGCTTTTCTATATTAAATATATTTTATTATATTTGACATAATCCCTTTAGGTAGCTGCGAAGGGTTTAGGGTCCGGGAGGAGCGGCTTTTAGTACCCTATTATATTTGTACTACCGTTTATAGTAATTTAGGCAATATAATTTTACTAATATATAACGAGAACGGCCTACGCTTCTTAAGCGAGGTTTCGTATATTATTAAATTTGGTATAAATTTAATAAAATTCTTCTTAAATTTGGTAAAAGTCCTTTAGAGCTTATTTATATTCGTTAAAAATATTAGCGTATTATTTTTTCTTAAATTAGAACTTAGATTAAAAGTTCCGAAATTCTTTAATAGTAATAGTAAAATAACAGTCGAATACCCTAATTATTCGGGTAATAAGGTTAATAATTATTCGAAATATTCTTCCTTCGGTTAGGCTGAAGGAGTTAATAAGGGTACTATTGTAAATAAGTTTAACCTTCGCCAAATATTAAATAACGGTTATAATAAGAATTGTAATTGTATTAATACGAGGGAAGCCGTTTAAAATTATTAAATAGATTTCTTTATTAATAAAGGGGTTAGAATTTTCTATTAATATTCCTAAGCTCTCCGGTTCGTCGGTATAATTTAGTACGTTAAATATTTTAACGTTATTATCTATAATATATTCTAATAATTAAGCTTACTACGGGGCGTTTGGGAGAATACCTTCGTTTATAATAATATTATCGTTATTTGGAGTTATAGATTCGGGCCTTCGTAGCCTCCTATTCTCTAGCGATTAGTGGCGTCGCCTAGTTATATTAAATAATATACGTTTAAAAAGATATACGTTCGTAGCGTAATAGTTAAGTATAATTAATTTTTACGGGGTAAAGCGAACGTTAGATATTTGTAAAGATATTTATAATTGTACGAGGAAGAGGAAATTATTTAGGGGAGCTTTAATAGCTATTTATATATAGTAAGCATATAGCCCGTACAGCCTAGTTATCCTATAGATTATCCTATGGATTATCCTATAGGCTAGTATGGTCTATATAGCCTTAGCGATAGGGGTAGGCTAATAACCGCAGCCAGTTAAATATTAGATGCGTTTAGCCGCATCTACTGTGCTAGGTCTCTGTAGCCAATTAGAGCATGCTATCTACCCGGCAACCATTACCGTGGTAAAGGCAGTGATATGGGACGGTTAGTCAGTCACAGATAACCCTGTGACATTAATAATATTAGTATTATATTAATACTTTCCGTTAAGAGGGAGTTAAAACCCTTCCCCCTTACCATTCTTACAATTTTAAGATCGAATTCCATCCGGGAACTATACCCCTAGCCGTTCGCGGACGCCCTTTTAACCCTAACGAATTTAGCGTCGTTAAAAAATAAATTAATAATATATTATAGAAGAAATTTATCCGGCCATCCTAATCGGAAGTATCCGCCCTAATCCTTTTAATAAAGAAATTAAGTAGAGGAATTCGCATTTGCGTAAACTATTACAATATTAATAATATTACTTTTAAATTACGGTATTTACTATTATTAATTAAAGAAACCTTCGATATAATTTATTGTATTAAAATTTTTATTAAATTAGACGTTATCGCCGCTTTTAACCGTATCCGCGTTAAAGAGGGGTATAAGTAGTTTATAGCTTTTATAATACGGTTTAATTTATTTAAATTATTAATAGTTGTATTTAAGTTATAAAGCGCCCCTAGGGCTTTCTAAAATTATATTAATAATATCCTTTATAATATTTTCGACGTTTATATAATGATTTATTTCGATAATATTCTAATTTATTCTAATAACGTTAAAGATTACGAACGGTACGTTAATAACGTCCTTAACCGCCTAATTAGAATAAGCCTTAGCGTTAATATCAATAAATATAAATTTTATATAATATAAACGAAATATTTAAGCTTTATTATTATATCGGGAAGTATTAAAATAGATTTAAAGAAGGTTAAAGCTATTACCGATTAGGTAGTTCCCTAATTTAAAAAATCCTTATAATTTTTCTCAGGTTTCGTAAATTTCTATTACTATTTTATTAAAGATTTTTCGATAATAGTAGGATTGTTATACGAATTTATAAAAAAGGATACCGTATAATAATAATCCGTTGCGTATAATTCTATTTTCGAAGTTTTAAAATAAATTTTTATTAATAGACTTATATTAAAGATTTACAATTAATTTAAAAAAAAAATAATTAAAATAAATATTTCCAATTGGGCCGCAAGAGGTATTCTATTTTAATATAGGGATAATAGTATCCTTTACCCCGTTACCTACTTTTTATTAAAATATTCGTTTTAGGAATATAATTACAATATATATAATAAAGAATTGCTCGCTATTATTAAAGCCTTCGAAGAGTAGAGGCTAGAATTTAAAAGTATTTAATAACCTTTCAATATCTTAACCGACTATAAAAACCTCTAAACTTTTATAATTAATAAACAATTTACCTAATATTATATAAAATAATCCTAATTCTTATTATAATTCAACTTTTTAATTAAATATACTTTAGGGCCGTAGAATCTCCGCCTAAACGCTTTAAACCTCAAGCCTAATAACCGCCCTACCAATACCGATAATAATTATTTCATAGCCCGTTAATACGCCCTTCTAAACTTAGTATAGTTCGAAGAAAGATATTTAGACGACCCTTCAAACTTTTTATTCCATTTAATAAGCAATTACAATAATAAATCTATTAATAATATTATCCTAAATAATTACAAAACCTCCATTTTCTTTTAAGAGGTAATCTCCTACCTCGCGGACCCCGCTTATAGATAATAAATTCCTAATATTAAAAAAGTCTTTTATAAAATATTCGCAGAATATTAGGTAATTAATAATAACATTATTAAATAGCGTAATAAAATTATTATTAACCCTTATAATAAAGAATTCTAATTCGTTCTAATTAATCGTTAATATAATTCCCTTACCGCAAAGTACTTTAGCCGCAATACGACTTATAACCTTCTTTAATATAATTTCTATTAGGAGGGAATAATTTATAATATTAGAATTTTTTATAAAGGTTATTTCCCCTACGCTAAAACGAAATTTTTAAAATAAAGATCCGCTAGTTTACTTAAACCTTCTAAAGTTTCCTTCGCCCTATAGAAAGATATTTCTATTAATTATATTACTCTATTACTTCTAAACGTCTATTTCGGCCAAACTTTTAAATATATCGCCATTATCGTTAACCAATTAATAAAGATACATTATTATATTCTAACAATAACTTTAGAAATTAAAGAACTAGTTAATCGTTTTATCGACTAAGTATATTACCTTTATAATTTACTAAATATAATCCTTTCTAATCGTAATACGTAATTCGTTTTATATTTTTAAAATATTCTATATAAATAATTTACCGTTATTCGCAAACTAACCTCTATTTTCTACCCTTAAATTAACGTTCAAACCAAACATATTAATATAAAAATAAAATAGTTCCTTCGTTTTTATATTAATTAAATATAAATTGATTAGGCTAAATAGCTACCCCTCGCTAAATTTATAAATAATAACGCGACCTCTTTATCAACCGGTATCTCTCCTTTCTTCGCTAACTACAATTTCTATCCTCGAATAAATATTAAACTACATACCCTACTATACCTAAATCTATTACCTATTTAACTAAAAGAATATTATAAAATTAATAAATTAGCCGATTATTTTTAAACGATTTAAAATTTCGTATTATAATAAATAAAATACACCTAAGTACATTATAAAAATAATACTAACTATTATTGAATCGATTCCCCTAAATATAAGGAAGGGGATTTAGTACTCTTCAATATAATTAACTTCGCTAACGGTCGCCCGATATTAAAATTTTACTTTCGATAGGAAGGTCCGTTTAAAATTATACGAACAGAGTTTTATAAAATTTATTTCGCTTTACCCTCGAATATAAAGTACGCTCTCGTCTTTTATATTTTTATAATTTAACTTTAAATTAATAGAGGCCTCTTTAACTAAAATATATCGATAGACGTTAAAGTAAATAATAGTAGAATTATAATCCGTATAAATAATTACAAAGAATATATTAAATAGGATTTCGAAAAGTTTATCGATTATACTTAACTAAGTAATAATACTTATTAATATTATTATATATAATAGAAAGGAAATTACTAATTAACTTAAGAACCTAAGGCTAACGTTATTAATTACGAAGAAATAATCCTATATTTCTACAAGGAGAATCCTAATAAGCTAATACCTCCCGAAATTCGGCAATAGCCCGAATATATTAACGCTACCTTAGTACTCGACCTTATATCCGCTCCCAAACCCCTTAAACCCGCTCTTAAACTACTTAGATAGCGCTCCGCCTACTTAGTACGCCGCGACTACGAATCCGCTATTATAATCGATATATTAATACCGTTACTAATTAGTATTATAACCGTTCGTAAGCTAACCGAACTATTAAATAAGAAGGTAGAGGAGTCTTTAGTTTTATTATGCGGTAAAATACTATAAAGGTTGTTAAATATTTAAGTAAGCAGGATATTACTTATAGAGGTTACTAATTACGATAAAATATTAGAGGAAATAGAATTGAACGATTATAATAATTAAATTATTATTTTATATATATAGTATTTAAAGCTACTAGAACTTCTTTTAAGGGGGAATAATATTATAAGATTAGCCTATAATATGCCTACCCTATACCGACCCTTAAATATACTATACTTAGAATTATAATACGGTTACATATAAGGTTATATGCGCGTACGGACTGGCCTTCCAGGGCTCTCGCCTATATAGCTAATCCTCTATATACATCCTCTCTTCCTCTTCTTCGCACAACAACACATATCTTACCTTACCTCCAATAGTGCCTTACCCTGTGATATCCGGGTTAAATTCGTAAATATAAATATAATTTACGAAAACGGAAGGGTCGAAAAATATTTTGTAACGGGCTTTTAACCGGTCGTTATTTATATCCTTTAGTATATCCTCTAATTTCCTATTTAAAGTATTAAAACGGATTTAAAAAATATCCGGCCTATATTTAATAATAAAATTAAATTTAAATAGGAAATTAAACTACTATATATATTGTAGTATAAGTTTCTTATTCTCTATAAAAGTTTATAAGCCTTTATAGTTGGTTAGGATTTTAAACGGTTTTTAAGCGCCCTACAATTCTAGTCCCTATTCCTCTAAGGCTTTAATAATTATAAATAATTTTTTATTATAAATATTATAATTATATTCTATAGTAGAATATTTTTATAAAAAATATATAATTAGGCGTAAAATATTCTCGTCGTTGTATTAAAATAATATATTGCTTACAACCCAATTAGAAGCATTAGTTTCGATTACGGTTGGGCGGGACTAATTGTAAATTCGAAGGACGGGACCCGTAATAAAGGCTTTCTTTAATTCTTCAAAAACTTTTTAATAATTTTCTATTTAACGCTATTCGGCTAATTTCTTCGTAAGGTCGTATAGTAGAATAATTATAATCGAAAAGTATTAAATAAAACGCTAATAGAAATTTATAAATTTTAAGAACCTTTAGAATTAGCGTTTTAATTATAAAGCTTCCTATTTAATAATAGTTTTCACCTTCGCAAAGTCTATTTTTATACCTTTTAATATAATAAAAAGGCCTAACTATTTTATATAGGTAATATTGAATTCGTATTTATTAATATTTAATTAAAGGTTAACGTTAATTATTCTTCTAAGGACTTTATTTATATAGGCGGTATATTCTTCTACGTTTTCGGAATAGACGAAGATATTATTTAAGTACGCTATTATATAAATATTTAAAATATTATATAGTACGTTATTAATATAATTCTAAAACGTGCCGGATACGCCTTAAAGGCCGAAAGGAAGGATTAATAATTTATAAAGATTAAAACGTATAATAAAAGCGGTTAATTATTCGTAACCTTCCTAAATACGGATTCGGTTGAAAGCGGCGATAATATTTAGTTTAATAAAGACCTTAATACGGTAAATAATATTAAAAGTTTCCTTAATTAATGGAAACGGGTACTATATTTTAAATATAATATTATTAATACTATAGTAATCGATATAAATATAAATAACCCCGCTAAACTTATTTATAAAGAATAAGGGTAAGGCTGCTTAGGATTAGGAAAGTTTAATAAAACCGTTCTTTAATTAATTATTAATCTATTTTTTAACGATAACTATTTCTATAAGTAAAACCAGTCGGTAGCGAGCGTTCGACGGCTTTTCTCTTAGCGTAAATTCAATTTTATAGTCGTATATTCGATAAGGTAGAAATTTATTCGCTTTCTTAATATAAAAAGCGTTAATCCTTTTCCAATACTTATATAAGAATTTGAATTTAATTTCCTTATTGGTTTTCGGAGGTCGGTCAACTTTCTTATAGAATGTTAGTACGTTTTCCTCTATAATTTTTATAATAATGGCCTTGTATATAGGCGCGTCTATATTTAAATTGCTTATAAAAATAGCGGTTTGGGCGATTTTAATAACTATTAATTCTTTCTAATCTATATCCCCTATATACGCATTAATAAATTCGTAGAAATACTTTAGGAAATAATCTTTATATTATTTACCTTTACTATTTATAATATTTTAAATTATTTTTTTAATAAGGTTATTATAAATATTAGTTTCGTAGAGGGTAGCTAGTCGGTAGATTTCCGTATAATTCGTAAGGTAGGGTTGTAAATCGTACGTTTCGCATAGGAAATTAAAGGCGGTAACGTTAATACTATATATATCCTAGGCGTTAATTTATCCTTCGATTATTCTAAAACGCTTTGTAATTAAATAAGTAATACCGGGGGAATTCTTTACGCCTTTTACCTTTTTATAAAGTAGCGCGGGTATAAAAGGTTCTATTGCCTATCTTAATATATTATAATTTAATAAGGCTGCGTTTTTAGTAAATCCTTTAATAGGAAATTTAAAATAGTATAAAAGGAAATTGCGGCGGTACGGTTATACCCCTTATTTTAAATAAAAATTCTCGTTAGCTTTATAAAACTTATAAAAATTATAAGCCTTACCTTTAGGGCGGCTTTCGCGAGGTTTGTAATAGGGCGGCGGTATAGAAGATTCGTAGGGTTCGCGATAGGGGGGCGGAATGGAAATAGAATCGTTTTCTAATAGTAACTCTAATCTTTAATAATAGTAATCTACTCTACCGGTAGTCCTATCGATATTCCTATTGGTAGTCCCGGGGTAGTATTCTAAATTCTAAAATTCTTTTAAATTCTGGTAATAGTAATTTACTTTACCGGTAGTCCTATCGATATTCCTATCAGTAGTCCTAGGGCGGTATTTTAAATTCTAAAGTTCTCTTAAATTTTAGTAAGGCGGTAATCAATCCCCTAAAGTTTAGAGAAACGCTATTCGCACCGCCGCAAAACGCTATTCGCACCGCTATTAAAAATGAAAATCCTAAGTTACTCCACGAAATCTGGTCTATATAGCTTAATAATAGCAATGAAATTTTTGTAATTTTTTACTCTATCTAATACCACTTTGGCCAATATGTTTGGGCTATCCTACGAAGCTAAAATCACTAGGTGCTCAAAAATGAAACTTTTAGTTTACAAAATTAGGAACGTGTTTTTAAAGGTACTAAACGACATTAGTTAAGAGCCCCACCTAAATCATAAAATGTAGAAAAATTCAAGGAATTCTATATACTTATTTATATCTTTATAGCTTGAGACTTGGCGAAGCTATATTTTATTTTATTTTGGATAGCGGTGTATAAAGCGTTTAGTAGCGGTGCGAATAGCGTTTCTCAAAGTTTAATATTCTATTAGACATTAGCGAGGTAGTAGTTTCGGCGGCTAAATATCGCCGTATATAAGTCCTTTTATAGGGACTAGGTATTAATCCCCTAAAATTTAATATTCTAATAGATTTTAGTAAAGTAGTAATTTCGGTAATTAAATATCGTTATATATAAGTCCCTCTATAGGGATTAAGACTAAACGATTTACTAGATTGCCTTTTATTTAGCCGATATAATTATTTATCCTAAGTAGAAGTTTTAGTATTTTCGGGATATTTAATAAATTTTTTTTTTTTTATTCGTTTACCGTCGTTGCGTAAAATTAATAATATAAATTATTAAGAGAGTAGTTCTATATATTAAAGGTATTCCGTAAAGAAATAAGGAAATCCGATAAAAGGTATTAATTAGCGTACCAATTAATAAACTAGATTTTCCCTTCTATTTAAAAGATATATATTTCGTATTTCTTAAATTAAAGTAATCCTAAAATAATAAAATAGTTAAGAGAAATATTGTAAATTAAAAATGTAATATTTTCTAAATAATAACCAATATAAAAATTCGCTATAAATCCTTTAATAATAAGCCCTTTTATAATATTATTAGCGAAAATTAATTTTTTAAATTCTAAGAATTTAAATATAGCGAATTTATTTTTCCTTACGAAAGAACGGTTAATAAAAGTAAATGTTATATAATTACTATCGACGAAAGTTATATAATAAATTTTACGTAGTCCGAAGGATAAATAAAAGGAAAGGAGTATTAAATTTTAATAGAAATTATTTAATAAATTAATAATAATTATTTTTAAATTTTTAAACGGCTCCTTCTTTCTATTTATAAACCTTTTTCGCTCCTATAGGTAATTATTTATAAAATTTAATTATTTCCCTAATTGTTGCCTACGTTATTATTATAATATTTTTCGCCTTCGTCTTCTTCTTTAGCGTTTATAGTATAGAAATTTATATTATTACTATACCCCCGTTAACCGGCCGCCGGAAGGTTAATATTAATATTACTATTATTATTAGCGTTCTTAATATTTTAACCGGAATTTCCGCCTCCCTAACCTTTTCTACTTTTTCTTTAACTACTTCGGCTTCTTCTATTACTTCTTTAACCCCCTCTATTACCAGTCTAAGGGCCGCGATCGCTATAAATAATATTATTACGGCAATTCCTTATAATATACCTTTTTTTTCTATATTTATAATATAAATTATTCTTATTCCGATATTTAATAATATTATTATAAATAGTACGTAAAACGTAGATAGTATTAAGGTTTATAATATTGCTTCCCTTATTAACGGTCTTTTTTAAATTATTATTAGAATTCGAATTAGAAGTTTTACTAATAGCGGATTTGGACCTATAATCGTCGTTCTTAATATTGTATATGAAATTATAATAGAGTAATAGTTATTCTTTAAAATCGTCTTCGGCGAAGAAGGTTCGTTAATAAGTAAAGGAGGTACGAAATTTCTAAGAGATTTTATTCTACAAGTAGTATATTTTTATAACGTTATTTAAATTATAACGGTTAACGGTTTTAATGTACTTTATTTTAAAGTCGGCGAAGAAACGGTTTCCCTATTTAAATTTATTAAATTTATAGGCGGTATATAAATGTAAATCTGTATTATTATAACGAATATCCAAGAAGGATAGGAATTTAATACCTATTTTCTATTACTAAACTTCAAAATTATTAGGGTTTATAAGGATTTTCTAAATATCTTTATCGATTAAAGTAATTACTTTAAAATTAAGTAAATAATTTGCGTAAGCGATTTTAGTCTTTTCGTCGGGGAATTTAATAATATTTAAAATCTAAATAAAAAGGATATAGCCCTTCTATATTAAATATATTTTATTATATTTAATATAGTCCTTTTAAATAGCTATAAAGGGTTTAGGGTCCGGGAAGAATAGCTTCTAATACCTTACTATATTTATACTACCGTTTATAATAATTTAGGCGGTATAGTAATTCTATTAATTTATAGTGAAAATAGCCTATATTTCCTAGGCGAAGCCTTATATATTATTAAATTCGGTATAAGCTTAATAAAATTTATCTTAAATTTAATAAAGGTCCTTCAAAATTTGTTTATATTCGTTGAAAATATTAGTATATTATTCTTTTTTAAATTAGAATTTAAACCAAAAATTCTAAAACTCCTTAATAGTAATAGTAAAATAATAATTAAGTACCCTAATTATTCGGGCAATAGAGTTAATAATTATTTAAAATATTCTTCCTTTAGTTAAGCCGAAAGAATCGATAAGGGTACTATTATAAATAAATTCAACCTTCGCCGAATATTAAATAATAACTATAATAAAAGCTATAACTATATTAATATAAAGGAGGCTGCTTAAAATTATTAAATAGATTTCTTCGTTAATAGGAGGGTTAGAATTCTCTCTTAATACTCCTAAACTTTTTAATTTATCAGTATAATTTAATACGTCGGGTACTTCGATATTATTATTTATAATATATCTTAATAATTAAATTTACTACGGGGCGTTTAAGAAGATACCCTCGTTTATAATAATATCCTCGTTACTTAGAATTATAAATTCGGGCCTTCGTAGCCTCTTATTCTTTAACGACTAATAGCGTTACTTAATTATATTAAATAACGTACGTTTAAAAAAATATACGCTTATAGCGTAATAATTAAATATAATTAATTATTATAGGGTAAGGCGAATATTAAATATCTATAAAAATATTTATAATTATACGAAGAAGAGGAAACTATTTAGGGGAGCCTTAATAGCTATTTATATATAGTAAGTATATAGCCTGTATAACTTAATTATCTTATAAATTATCCTATAAGCTAATATAGTCTATATAGCTTTAGCGATAGGGGTAGGCTAATATTATAATTAGTTAGATATTAAATACGTTTAACCGCATCTATTATACTAGGTCTCTGCAGCCAATTAGAGCATACTATTAACCCGGCAACTATTGCCGTGGTGAAGGCAGCGATATAGGACGGTTAGTCAGTCACAGATAACCCTGTGACAGAAGAAGTATAATATCATTTTTTTCGAACTCGACGTTAAATCGATTATTCTAATTATTAATAATAATATTAAATAGAATTCTATTTACTTTATAATTTAGTACGTATTCGGTCTGAAGGAGGTTGTCGACGTTTATTATTATTAAAATCGCTGTTAAACTAATACTAATAAACATATTCTAGTAGAAAATATTCTAACGAAGGAAAATTAGGATATATTTATTTATATCGTATATATTCTCGAACTATTTAAAAAAACAATTAAAATCTTTAAATAGCGTAAGCCGGACTTCCTTATAATATTCGCTACGCTCTATTAAATATTAATAAATTTCGAGCAATAGCGAAACTTCTATAACGCTAAAATCGTAGCCGACGACAATAAAGAAGAAGTAGTAAATGAAATTTCTAATAATAATAAAATAGAAGAGGAAGATATATTCGACCCTCCCTACTAAAAAATTATTTTTAGGAGTTAATTATAGTTATAACCCCGCTGCGCTAGAAATTTACTACGTTATTTAAAAGGATTCGATATAGATATATTTAATTTACTACGACGTAATAATTATTTATTAATAGTCTCCTTTCCTTTCGTTAGTAATTAAATTCCCAGTAGTCTATTTAGTACTCTACGTACAATTCATCATTAATCTAATATATAACGTATAGTTAGTAATTAAATTCGAATTAGTACCCACTAGATTAAACCTTTTTTTCTCCTTCTCCTTCGTTTATTTAATATTAGATATTTATTTATCCGGTAGAGTATCGACTAAGCAAGTACTAAATTTGAAAAATATAAGGAGATTATAAGTAAATCGACGTCGTACTAGATTGCTATAGTCTTTTATCCTAATTATAGAAGAAAGTAGATAGAAAAGAACGTTTTAAAGTACGAGGCTAATAAAATCGCTAGTAATATTAAGTCTATTTACCGCCAAGAATATTAATATCGTAAAATACGTAATAGTACTAATAACCCTAATATAGCTACCGCTACCCCCTTACTATTAGTATATATATAATAAAATAATAATCCGTATAAATTAATACCACTAAACTATTATTCGACCCCAATATTACAGTTATACTTTAATAACGAATTATAATAGTATTTAAAGGAGGATCCCCAACTAATAGCTAATCTACTAATTTAGTAGATTTAAAACGAGAATAAATACCCTCGTATAGCGATAATAGTATTTAATTATCTTTCAATCCCTTTTATATCTAACGAATACAAGAGGGCATTTAGCGTAGCAGGTTTAATCCTATTCTTATAATAATATAAATTAAACGATAACTCAATTAATAAATTATTAAGTCTAAAATTATAGGGTCGTTTAGAAGGGGTAGACTTATAATTATTATATTCGGTTATAATATTCGTTATTATTATTATATATATTTAACTCTGCGTTTTTATTATGTAATAGTATTGATATGATTAAGAGAAGTGTGTAATTTCAGGTATTTCGGAGCCTGGAAAAATGTAGATTCCAGTGTAAAATATACAAAATAAACCAAAGCAGCATGTGAAATAAAACAAAGGCTCATTTTTAGACAAAATAAAATAAAACGGTCAAAATCTGGTTTTGGTTAGGTTTATTCCAATCGCTGGCCAAGACGCCCTCCCACCAACCCTAACCAATTTATCCGCCCACCTCGATTCATTGTCCAACATCCTCGGCCTACTACCGGGCCACTCCGGTTGGTCTTTATCGACCTACAACACTGGGGACAACGGTGGATGGGCAGATTGCTCGCTACTACTACCAACTCTGTGCCGGGCGAATTCTTATCGTCTCTATATACCGACTTAGACGGCACCCGCCACCTCCTTATCAAGACCAACGTCCGTCCCGGCTTAAACAGCCTTCGAGAGGCACTAGTCAACATTGAGGGTACAGACGGATGGTTACCTAGCCGGCTCGCATCTCGGAATGTAGTTGAATTTGTTATTGAGAGGTTTTCCCAGCCCTCGAGTCAGAGCTGTTACGGCCAAGAAGTTAAGAACTACAGGCCGAAACGCTCGACGCCGCCGACCAGGACGGTTACGGCCAGTGCCTCGCGGAAAGGCCTCAGTATACGAGCGGCCACAGCGCTATAAGAGGAAATAAGTTGCTTCGTACGGAGACGCAGCTCGTTCTTTGCCGCCCATTGATGTTCATCGCCTGTCCGAGGTAATCCTGCATGCGCAACCGAGATGCCCGGGCAAACTGTTTGTTTCTCTTGTCGATTCGTCTTGTGCGCAGGTCGTAATCCGTTGAGGGTGGATGAATACGGATCGCGTACTCTTCGTTTTCCTCTGCTTTGAGTCATGTTTAGGCATCATCTCGAAATTCTACTCATCATCATCACAGGCCCGCGTCACCCATGGGAACATGCCCAAAGTCACAGCAAACGAGATTTGTGAGAGATAAGTGACGCGTCTTATCGGATTGCATATATATAAGATGGATCACGAAAAATGATGAGAATAATGATAATATTAATTGAAAGATCCAGCTAACTAAAGCTAGAGGGGATCACCAACTATATAGAGCTAGTAATAAAGAGGAAGGTCTACAAAGGAGGGGATTCTAGGAAGTGCCAGATCCGCTATTAAAGAGGGTTGTAGGGCAAAGAGCCCTACAACACAAAGGACTAGCGGTCTATATAGCAAACGCCTAAAATCTTCTCACACACCCCCACAGACCTAACAAGAACTAAAGTAAATAATCTATATACATATAAACTATTACGACTCCTTCTTCTTAGTATTTAGCCAGGGGATTTCCCTCTTCGTAAAGCCCAATATTTTTACAAATTTTCCATACTTATCCGCTTTCAGGGGTTTCGTCAAACTATCCGCTACTATATCAATACTAAGGATATAAATAACTTCAAACCTTCTCTATTCTATCTATTCTATAGCCTATTTTAACCGTATATCGATATAATAATTCCTTCTAGGGATTCTAAGAGCCGTAATTCTTACGTTAGTACTATCTATAAAAAGGATTCGCTACGGTTATATTATACCTAATTCCTCTAGTATCTTATTTACTTAATTAATTAATTTAGTTATTAAGATTAAATTGGTAAATTCTACTTCTATTATACTTAGAGTAACGAAAACCTATTTCTTTAATTTCCAAAATACTAGACTAATTGTAACGAAAATAATATAGCTAATTATACTATACCTTATTACGATATCGTCTATATATAAGGTATTTACGTAAGTCCTAAAATTGAAGTCTAGTTACTATAGAAACGAAAAGCCTCCTAACAATAGTCCTAAATCTAGGTTGTTTACTAAATATCTAAAGAGATAGCGCATTACATAGTTGTAATAATCTATTAGCTTAGCGTTACCCTCATATAGCTTGTTAACTATATATATAATATCGGGACGAAAACCTATAAACGTATAATTAAAGGAACTAATCTTTTTAATATAAAGTTTTTAAATCTCTAGCATCTCGATAGCTAGCGTACCCCTATAAATTTTATAGTCTAATAGCTATAGAATATTAGCACTTTTTAAACTATCGTACTCGAACTTCTTAATAATTATTTATATATATCGCTATTAAAATATAAAGACTGTATATTCTTATCTATTTCGAATAATATCGTAACCTAAAAACGTTCTAACCTCACCTATAGATTTCAATTTAAATCTAAATTTCAACTAGTTAATAATATCTTTAATATCCTTATTCTTTTATATTACAAAAAAAAAATCGTTAACGTAAAATATTATCAACGCTCCTCTAACCTTATTAATAAAAAGACAAGTATCTATACCCAATATTAAAAAACCCAATTGTAATAAAATAGGATTTATAGTATTAAACTAATATAGAGGGCTCCGTCTCAACCTATATAAAGCTCTACGTAATAAATACACCTTCTAAGGATCCTCTATCAAACCTATTAATTATTCAACGTAATATCTTTTCCCTTCTAGAATTGAAGCATTAAAAAAGGCTATATTAAAATCGAACTACTAGCAATCCAAATCGTAAATAGCCATATAAACCAAAAAAATTCGAAGGCTCGTACTATTAGCCACTACAATATAAACGTCTTCGATATTCCATAAATCTTCCTATTCCTTATTACCGCAAACTACCTATCGTACCCTAGCCTCGTATTATTAAGTAAAAAAGTTAAATTTCTCGTTATATACCTATTTTCCAAGTAGGACATCCATATCGGTAGTTTTTTATACTAAATTCCATACCTCTTAATCTTTTAATACTTTTACCTACTTTTTCATAGCCGGAAACCAATATATATTAAAGTTTAAGAGCTTTTTAACTTATTTATAATTTTTAGGGATAATTCGTTCGGTATTAATATAAGTATTAATTTCCTTTAGTACCTTTATAGTTTTAAAGTACTAAATAAATAGTAATTTAATTAACCGGTTAGGTTCTATCGTTCTATAATAGAATAATAGTTTACCTAATTCATTTATTATCCTTTTATTACCGTATTTATACCCTTCTAATTTCTTAACTTTAACTCTCTTTAAACAACCTTCTCGTACCTCTAAAGGAATAGAATTATTCCTCATAATTTCAACCGCGGGCTCTAAAGAAGGTTAATCGTTTAAAAGAGGTACTAAAAGGGTAAAGGGTACTTATATAGCAACTAGAATAGTAGGGTTAAATAAAAGTAGTATTAGAAATACTAACGGTACTGGTACCGGTACTGGAAGTATTATTAATATAAGTATTAGAAATAGAAGTATTTATTAAAACTCTATATTTATAGGGGTTTAGAGAAGTTTAAAGGTTAATAAAAATATAAACTTTTTAAATAAGTTCGGCATTTTAATACTACTGCGTTAGGAAGGGGTAAAAATCATTGCGTTATCTGTAGTCGTATTTCTAAATTTCGAAAATTTATTAAATCCGTTAAAGGATTATAATCTGTTAAAGGATTGTAATCTATTAAGTAGGCTATCCTTTAGTAGGATAGTATCCTCCTTATTTAAATTATAGAAATCTATTATTTATTCTTCCTATTCCTCCTCTTCCTTAATAAATTATAGCGGCTAGTTTTATTATAAATCTTAAATTAAGGGTATTAATAATAGCGCCGGTATTAATAATAAGGTAGGGTAGTAATGTAATATTTCGAAAACCGCGGGAGGAGGCTTAAGTTAAAACTACTATTTAATTTCCACCGGTTATAATACTATTAACTATCGCGTTATACCCGTTACCCTAATTATTACCTCCTTCTTTTATTCCGCTACGTCTTCTATTTTTTAAATACTATAATCTTCGAAGACTACTGTATATTAAGGCTTATCCTCTCTTTCTTTATCCTTATCTTCGTTATCCTTCTCTATAAATTTAACCGTGCTCGCTCAAATTATTTCGTAAAATTTTAGATCGTATAGCTAGTAAATACGGCCGTATTCGTTACCGTAGTTGAAAAGGTAAACTTTGCATACTTATAGTATAAATTTATCGCTTTACTCGCATTTTTAAGGTTTAATATAGTAGTAAGCAGTATACTAATACTTTTATAAATATTTGAAGTAGGGTTTCCTCTAGTCTATAAAATTATTAATGTAAATATACAAAAGTTTATAAAGATTTATTTTATTTAGATTTACTTTAGTCGGTAATAAATTTATAATTCTAATAATTATATCTATTACGAAAGGCTAGAGAACTATAGGAATTTTATTCTTTTAAATAATAATTCTAATCTTTATTATAATTAACCTTCCTATTAATTTAGTTAGGCCGTTTATTTATAGTATATAGGGTATTATTTTCCAAATTTCAATACCTTCTTACTTTGCTTATTTATTTAGTTTAGAATTCTTAAACTCTATTATCGCCATTCCAAATTCTAGACCACTATTAAGACTGATAATACAAACTTTTAAACCGGTTTATAACTCTACGAATCTCTTCTATTCGGTTAATGCCTTAAAGGCATTACTTTTATTAATTACGAAACGTACCCATCTATAAACTATAACTATATAGGTAAAGTATACGATGTATCTAATACCTATATAGCTAAGCTAATTATAATTAGTAACGTCTACCCGCATATATTATAGTACCTTAATTACTATAATACCGTAAATTACCTTAGGTATTTTATTTATTATTTTCGATATATTGCAAGCCTTACAATTATCCTCCTCCTATTTAAATATAAGGATACTTATTTTCTAATAGGCTTCAATAACCTATTATTTTCTAACGTATATTAATCGTTTATACATCGTTCTATATATTATCGAAGCTATTAAGGCTTTAGGAAATTCTCGACTCTAATCGAAATTATTAAGGGGTATAGTAAGTAAGGTAGGGACGTTACCAACCCAATTATACTATATAGTATATTTACCATACATAATCTAATTATTTTTCATTATCTACTCTATACTATTATCGAGAAGACTAATAAATATAATAAAATTAGTTAGAACGTTAAGGCAGAACTATATATCCTTAATTATTACCCTTATTGTACTGTAATTTATTAGCATTGTTAATTCTACTGTACCCTTATAGTACAAATATATAGAATTACCATTACTTATAACGTATTCAAAAAGTTCGCTTAATAGGTATATATCTATAAACTATTTAAAATAATTAAATATACTAGTAGCACATCCAAAGTCGTAGAAAACCTTATTACGTATATTATCGTTATTAATATTATTTATTAATTGTACCTTGAAAGCCTATTGGATTTTAACGTTTGTATTAGCTATAAGCTCTACTAAAAATCCTAATTATCAAAATCAAAATTATTATAACTTAATACTATAAAATTATTAACGCTACTGTATAGAAGGGAACTCTTTAAAGAAGGATAAGTAAAGCTATTATTCGTATTAACCGTAATTATAACTATACTAAACTTTACTTCTATTAACTCTTTCTTTTTCTTTTAATTATTTAATACCTTCTCCGGGTTACATATCTAGCAATTTAGGGTCTTAGGGTTCCTATAATAACCGTAATCAAAGTATTTATATCTTTTCGTAATATTTCTACTATACGTAGAACACTTCTCTATCTCTCTCTTCTTCTTATTCTTATTATCATTATTACCTTTATCGTTATTATTATTATTAGTATTATTATTATTATTAGTATTATTAACTTAAATAGAGACGTTAAGGGTTAGATTCCGCTTCTCGCTATTACTAATAGTACTAAGCTTACCTAGAAATACTAAGGGAACCAATTTCTTTATTTCTATATCTATAGTCCAAAGGCGGGCTTCGATAGGGTATTAAGTTCTAACTATATTAAATAAAATGACTATTTCGAAATCCTCGTCGATAAAGAAGTTAGTTTCCGTTATATATTTATAATAAATGTTATATTATTATAAAAATAATTCTATAGTATCGAAAGACTATTTTTTTAATAATAAATATTCTGAAAATATATCCGCTCTAACCTTATCGGTAACCTTTATAATAGCTTTCTAAACTAATTAATAATAATAGCTAAGGTCCTTATCTCGCGGATTCCACCCATTAATCTATAGGGTTATCCTAATATTCTCTACTTTTAAAGTATTATAAATAGCGGCAATTATTCTAGCTCTATTAAATTGCTATACTTCGTACTCCTTCGACGTTTTATCGTCTAGTTCTAATTTATCTTTTAAACTAAAAATATAATTTATAAAGTTAGCGTAATTTAGAACGACCTAAAGAATTACCTCCCAATTACCCAAATTCTTTTCGCCTTTTAATTGTATAAAGGTTACCGTATCAGCTAAATTATTATTTAAAACTATAGCTAATAGAATAAATAATTATATTAATTTATTAGAGGAAGATTAATTGTAATTATCGTCTTAGTAAATAATCCTTATAAGGGTATTAGGGTACTAAAAAGTTCGTTTAATTTAGAAGGGTTTATTAAAGCGTAAATCGCTTCGTTAATTTTAAAAGGTTATTAAAGCGTAAATCGCTTCGCTAACTTTAATAGGTTGTTAGGGCGTAAATCGCATCGCTAACTTAAAGGGTTGTTAAAGCGTAAATCGCATCGCTAACTTAATAGGGTTTCTATTAGGAGGTCGCGTTGGTTAGTATTACGATAGAGAGCTCATAACTTATAAAATAAATTACGAAAGATAATAAAAATAATAATAATATTAATTGAGAGATCTAACTAACTAAAGCTGGAGGGGATCACCAGCTATATAGAGCTGATAATAAAGAGGAAGGTCTACAAAGGAGGGGATTCTGGGAGGTGCCAAATCCGCTATCAAAGAGGGTTACAGGGCAAAGAGCCCTACAGCGCAAAGGACTAGCGGTCTATGCAGCAAACGCCCAGAGTCTTCTCACAATATATCTTGATAACGACTCGATATAATCATTTCATCAGACAAAAGACATGGGACAGACAACTGATTGCTCCATCCTACCACTGCTTATTGGTATCTTATCTCGTGAAATCATGCTGGGTATCATAACGCTGGAACGCCCTTCCTTCAACAAAAGAAATTTTCTCGTGCCCAAGTCTCTTTCCTTCTACTCTCGGCAACCGCTTTGCTGCTTGACGTCACGTCCACAGCCGCCCTTTCCCTCCCAACTCCTCCGCTGCCTGCCTGCTGCCGGACTACTGCCACGACGGACCCCTTAGTTCGGGCCCTCAGACGACGGAGCTCTCGAACGGCGGAGGCCCTCGGGTGAAGGGGCTCGGGCGCTCTCTGTAGCGGCTGTGGCTATCATCAGACCTGGGTTAGCTTCCACTCAACAACAACACCCGACACGATGACAACAATGTGGATACTGCAGGGGGCGGTTCTCCTGGGCCAGGGGCAGCGGCTCGCTGCTGGCCGCCACTGCCGCCAACGTGTCCAACCTCGCCGGTGCAGAGGAAGCGAGGCGGCCGTGGCCAGTGGTGCCGCTGATGGTACCGATGGGGATGTTGCCCCTGGTGTTGGTGTTGGTGGTGGCCGTGGTGTTCGTGGTGGTTTGCGGGTTGTTGCTACCACCAGCAACAGGACCAAACGATACCGGGCGCGCGCCGGGCAAAGGCTGGTAATTGCGCTGCCACTGAAGTGGCAGCGTGCCTGGCACGTTACCGGGGACGTTGCCCCAGAGGCCAAACTCTCCGAAGCCAGCGCGGAGGAGGATGAGGGAGTTTGCCGCCTCGAGGTCTTCCTCACGGCGGCGTTGCTCCTCTTTCTCACGGAGGAGTCGCTCTCTGCGGCGCTGTTGCGCGGCGTCGTAGAGTCTTTTATGCGGGCAACCCGAACTCATCTTGGTTGGTTGGTGACGGTTGTGGTTGTGGTTGTGTTTTTGGTGAGTGAGTTTGGGAGGGTTGAGTTTGGAACTTTGGATGGGTGATTTTCAGGGTGGGTTTTTATAAAGGCGAAATTGTTGTGTGCCAGCCAGGCGGTCACCAACTGTTCTGCCAAGGGCAAGTCAAAACCAGATGAGGAAGTGAAGGGAAGAGAGGCAGACAGGACGATGTCGTCTATGCACGGACGGCTCAACTTCATCTGAAGACGGGGAGGGTTGTGACCTAATGACTGCCTCCCGCTCCTTCCTCCGATGATGTTCAAACGGACGGAGCGCAAATTCGTTGTGAGTGACCCTTGCCTGTAGTGGCATGAGGCTCGGACACTTTCCCTCCGCTCCTTCCTCAAACTGCACTCGCCAATACTCTGCCTGAACCCCTGGAGAAAGAACCACCGAGTGTCCAGTCTGTTGGATATCACGTGTTATTGGTAAGTACACAATGCAGGTGTAGTGAAGAAGGGAAGGAGCTCAAAGGGCATGCTGGAAGAGCCAGGTCGTCCCTTATATAAGATGAACTGCAAGCACGAAGGGGAACTGAACGAATACAGGAAGGGTCTTGATATTTATATCAAGCACGAGAGATTGCTCAAGAGCGAGTGACGCGGAAATGTGACTTGTTGTGTGTATACCTCTAGACAATGTCAAACATGGAAACTCTTCATCGAAGTCTGTCACCTCCATCATCCTTCAAACTTGTCGTCATTCACAACTTTTTTCCCCCCGTGACCCTGTGTTGTCGCAAATTCCTAGCTTCTCCTCCTTCGACAGCCCACAACACCACAACCTACAACCTTCCATTGCACCTGTGCAGCATTCAATTGCTTATTCCTGGTAGCTTTTTCTCAAATTCGCCTATTCCCATCACCGATTGCACACCACAACATCGAGAATGCCCCGTCGTGACAAACGGCATAAATGTTAGAGCCACACGCTCTGTTTATCGTTTCCGTATCTAGATTCCCGTTCCTAATGACTAGCTCTACACACCCTTTGGTTTGAGCTTGAAGACAATGAGCTCCTTCTAATGGAGTCATATATCTCAATGTCAGCAAACGCTTTGCTCAAGCTCAGCAAACAACCTTCACTGACTCGCGTTGGTGTCACAATTCGCCAGCTCTGGTAAAGCATCATCCCTAGTGCTCATCCTGTGACCCTTCCGCGCCCATCTTCAACTTCTCAATCGCCTCCTCCAACTCCTGAACCTTCCCATCCATCTTCCCATTCAAGATATGAACCCTCTCGTCCAAGCTCTGGTTGAGTGTCAGATGACTCCTCTCCAGATCCGCAATCCTGCTCATCATCTGCTGCATCGTGAGCTCATTCTTCAGGACGATGGATTGCAAGGCAACGGCATGCTGCCTCACCCAGACGATGGATCGCCCGGCGTTTTCGAAGTCATGAGCCAAGCGGCGGTGTTTCTCCAGAAGTGCCTGAAGCTCCCTGTCTGTGTCCATCGCAATCTCCTGGTACACCATCGCCCTGTGCTGCTCGTCTTCCATGCTCTTGATCAGCAAGTCTTGCTCCCACTTCATGAGGCGCTCACCGCGGCTCTCGGCCAGCACCAATTCCTTGAAGAGGCCGAAGCGCATTCTGCTGGGCATCCTTCTCCAGGCCGTCATGTGGTTTTCGTGGAGGCCCTGGAGAGCGTTTTTGAGACGCTCTCGCCGGGGAACAGGCTTGGGCAGAATCGGGACTGGGTCGCGGTTGGGGCCAGGACGAGGGTCAACGGGATAATGGCCGTGATGGGGACAAGAAGAAGAGGTCTTGGGAGGAACACGGGGACCGGTGCCCTTCGGAAAGTGACCGTGGAATTTATCTGGCTGGCCGAGGGGGTGCATGCTGGCGCCGACGGTAGCAGACCTTTTGTCTCGGACGGCAGGGTTCTGCCTGCCGTTGTTGATGTAGTGGTCTTGCGGCTGCACAAGACTTTGGCTCCGGTTGTGACCAAGAGGGCTGGCCTTCCGCTTCTTCGACGGGGACTCTGTCGGGACGACACTCCCCTTCTTGCGGCCGGGCTTGAAGGGGCCGGTGCGACGGGAACCGGAGCTGGGTTCAACAGGGTTTGTAAGGCCTGCTGTGGGAGATGCCTTTGGTGAGGCCGCGGGACTGGACATGAAGACATCCAGAGGGGGATGGTTGTCTTGACCGGCTGGTAAGTTGTCCACGACGGGACCTACGGGAGGATCCGAGTACCTCTGCTCCTGTTGAGGTGGATATCGAGACCCAGAGTCATAAGCCAGTCGCTGTGCCTGGAATTGGGCATTTGCTAGTCCCTCTGAATCTAGGTTAGCTGCTAATCCGTCATCCTGCGACGCTCTAAGCCGAGGGTCAATGGCATCTTCGGGGATGCCAAAATCCATGGCTGGCACGTTGTTGTTGTTGTTTGTAGCATCCAGCACGGGAAACTGAGCCTGGCCGGGTTGATTCTGATCCGCGAAGGGGTTGCGGAACGGGTTCTGATCCTTGACTTCAGGGCCGGCTTGGCCAGGCGCATAGTTCATGTTGAGCATATTCATGCCGAAGCGCTTTCCGTGGCAACTGGTTAGCTTGCGTCTCTGGCGCTTGACAGCGGAAATGAACACGTACCTGCTCATTATTACCGAAATCGACGTTCATGTTGTTCACAGCATGATGGTTTTGCGCCATGAAATAAGAATCATAGTCGAAGAAATGGTCCAGCTCTGCACCTCCGATGCGGGCACCGTTCGGCTCGCCTGGCTGGGGCTGGTAGAAAGCCTCCTGAGGTTCGGTTCCCTCAGGGCCTTTCTGATTATTCTGGTCTCCCATACCTCTACTATCTTCGTTGAAGTGAACGAGACTTTCTTCTGTGTGCGCTCTGGATTTGCTTTGAGAGCCATATATAAGGCAATCTCTGGTCTAGCCCGCTGATTCCGGTGCTGTGCTTCTTGAAGGAAAGAAAGAGATGCTGTGCGGTTTCGTGAAAGTTCGAGGTTGACCTTGAAGTGATTGTAGAAATATGTGTGGTGCAGACCTACATTATTGAGCAAAAATGTGGGACATTACGAGTGAATGGTTGCCATGACCGCTCCCACAATTGGGGCAAGACAGCGCACAATTGAAACGGCGTGCCCCTGGGTGATAGATGTGGATTCAAGCTGTCCGCTGTCGAAGCGGCCAGCTGGGTCCAAGTTCATGATGTTGGACGAAGCATCCAGAATAATATTTTCGTCAACATGGGACGGAAGTTGATTGTCCTATGTGCCCCTTTCACCGGAACCAAGGCATCAGCGGGAAGACGAAATGCAGAATCACTCTGACAGGATGGCCTGTCAAGGACCTTTCCATGTTTTGTTCATCACTCCCCCGTATCCAGGACCGAAGCCGTCAACCTCAAAGGCCTCAAGGTTTAAATCGCTTAGCGAGCTGCTTGAAGTTCCCAATGCATCCTCATAGTTGCCATGGGTACTCATTTGCTGCTGAGCGTTGAAGTTGAAGTTCATGGAGCCATTGCTGGCGCCAGGGTGAACGCAGCCCTGCTGCCAGTTCATGCGGGGGTGTTTGGGATGATGCATGACCTGTCTTCCCAAAGATGCCGGTCGTGATTTTGAAGTTAATAAAGTGAACGCAGGAAATGAAGTACGAAGGTTTGACGATGAATTTGACTTACTGGGTGGAAGACAGTAAGATGGTTGGGAACAGTTGCTGTTTTTTTCAGATTCATCCATCCTAGAGTGACACAATGGTGAGGCGACAGTCTGCTTAATTCTTTCACCCAAACCTCCTTGAGGTAAGATATTGTAAAGCGGGGAGGCAAATGGTGGACTGTTCCTCCAGAACCTTTATGTTTAACAGAACCTTTATGTTTACCATCACATTTGGGCACTCGAAGGTAAATCAGGGGCAGGGACGGTAACGTACCTATCCTTGGATGGCCCATATTTACCGTCCGGACTGCAGAAGCTTTAGAGTATCAAGGAGGAAGTCCAGTGCAAAGTTAGTTGCAGGTCAATAACGCATGGTAAGGCCATCACTTACATGGGGGTTAGAAGGAAGGTCTAGTAGAGGGGACCGTAGGTTAAATAATGTTGATCCAGATTGACAAAGCGAGGAGGTCAAGCCATTATCCTTTAAAGCCAGGAGAGCCATTGATATTCATTGTTTTGGATGATCCTAAACAAACAAGACTGAATGAGATGGATAACACCAGCCAAGTAGAAAATCGCAGCGAGGAATGGTGCGAAAAAAAGCTCGTTCACTGGCAAGCAAGTTCCACCACGCACCTGGATAAATGGAACAAAATGGAACTTGAATGAACAAAAGGGAAAAAAAGGCCTTGAGGATGAGAATATGACATCTGAAGTAAAGAAAAGGTTCAAAAAGATGTTTGAGACTCGGATACCGGGAGTCGAACCCGGGGCTGTTGAGAGAGCAGTCACTCCTGAGAAGTGAGAGTCAACGATGTTACCGCTACACCATACCCGATTGAACTGATATGGTCCGATTTTGATGAAAGCGGGTCCAAAGCGAGTTCTTATCAGGTTAAAGATGCTGTAATTCAATCGGTTTTTGTTTCCAATCTCAGTCGCAAAACTCCGAGTTTCTGTTCAGGAATTGTTTTTGTAATTGTTGCATCTGTCACATGGAACGATGCAGTTGAGCGGCCGCTTGACTTTGGTTTTCTAATGCACTCACGACGTGCATTCGCTGGACGTGGACATCAAACTGTTGGGAGACGATGCTTGTATTTCGGGATCTGTAACGCATGAGACTTCAGACATTTTCCCATGATCCGCCGTGCTTGCTTCTCGTCTCGCAATGTCCCCCACATGCCGAGCAGGTACCGCTGCCAGAAACAGTTCTTGACCACGTTTTTTATGATGATCTTCCGCCTATCATCGGCCGGATCGACGTTAGAAGACAGCTCCGGAGCAATTGCTCCTTGTCTTGTCCCAGAATACACTAGGTACCCGTGGTTCTCTCCGAGAAGCAGCCGCAAGTGCAAGTAAAGGTGACGCAAATTTAGACGTATTAATCGGGGATGACACCCGCCGTCAAATGAAAGACGTCATTTATTTTACCCCACTCATGTCACGGCTTTGTTAGTGGCCGCCTTGAGCCTTAGCTCTAACGGCTAACCAACGGGGTGACAGAAACAACAACACCACGTTCTTCAACTTCCGGAACTCGCAAGCACATCCCAACATCGCCCTCGGCGTACCTTGCTCGGTGTCCAATTCAACCAATCGGATCTGTCTTTTTCTGTTGTTAATAATGAATCGTGACTTCACGAGTCCCCCACACGGGCGACGCTCCCATCGAGGAGTCGAGTGCTTCGAGTCTGGAGGCATGGCAATGATCAACACTCCAACAGACCTCCAGCATGAGAGATGCGGCACTCCTCACACGGGACCAGTAGCAGAAACAGCACCAAGCTCAGCACTTACGTCAAGATGCGAAGACCGCAGGTGTGCAGACGAGCTTGTGGCTGACTCGCCGATGGTATAAAGTGACAACCTAGCTGATACTGGGAAACCTGTGTTCTCACCTTCCTCCCCTCTCACGTTTCCATACATCATCTCCAACCATGTCTTCGAACAACACAGGATCCTCCAACTCTAACCAGACTGACCCTCGCCAGCACCCGCTCCTGGCCACTGCCCAGGCCATTGCGGGTGCCGTGCAGGGCGAGCACCGCACTCCTCGCATGACACACATGATGAGTGCCAACGAGGGACCCGCCGACATCATCTCCAAGGTTGCCGGCGTCACTTCGGGAGGCAAGCGTACGGACGATGCTCCATACTTCACAAACAACGAAGGCATCCCCTGGCCCGATGCCGCCCACAGCAAGACCGTCGGCGGTATTCCCGTTGCCAGCGATACCTTCCTTTTCCAGAAGCAGCAACACTTCAACCGCTCCAAGACCCTGGAGCGTATGGTCCACCCTTGCGGCTCCGGCGCCTTTGGCTTCTTCGAGTGCACCAGTAATGTGAGCAACCTCACCAAGGCCAACTTCCTCCAAAAGGTTGGCGAGAAGACCCCCGTCTTCGTCCGCTTCTCCACCGTCACTCTCGGCCGTGAGTTCCCCGACGAGGCCCGTAACCCTCGCGGTTTCGCCATCAAGTTCTACACCATGGAGGGCAACTACGACATTGTCGGTCTCAATTTCCCCATCTTCTTCTGCCGCGACCCCATCCAGGGCCCCGACGTCATCAAGTCCCAGTACCGCGACCCCCGCAACTTCTTCTTCGACTGGGAAGCCACCTTCGACTTCCTCGGCAACAACGCCGAGGGCAACCATGCCGGCCTCATGTTCTTCAGCGACCACGGCACACCCGTCGGCTGGCGCTACAACAACGGCTACGGCTGCCACACCTTCAAGTGGGTCAACCAGGCCGGCGAGTTCGTCTACATCAAGTACCACTTCATGGCTAAACACGGCACCAAGCGGTTCACCGACGCCGAGGCCGTCCGCATGTGCGGTGAGGACCCCGACTACTCCAAGCGCGACCTCTGGAATGCCATCGAGGACGGCCAAGAAATCGAGTGGACCGCCTACGTGCAGGTGATGAAGCCCGAGGACGCCGACCCCGAGAAGCTCGGCTTCGATCCCTTCGACATCACCAAGGTCTGGCCTCGCAAGCTCTTCCCCATGCAAGAGTTCGGCCGTCTAGTCCTTAACAAAAACCCCGAGGACTACCACCGCGACGTTGAGCAGGCCGCTTTCTCTCCCGGCAGCATGGTGCCCGGCATTGAAGATTCTCCCGACCCGCTCCTTCAGTTCCGCATGTTCTTCTACCGCGACGCTCAATACCACCGCATCGGCATCAACTTGCACCAGATCCCCGTCAACTGCCCCTTCATGGCCATGTCGTACAGCAGCCCCAACATCGGCGGCACGATGCGCGTGGACGCCAACGCGGCGGGTAACCCGCAATATGTCCCCTCCTCCTTCGTCTCCAAGTTCCGCAACGACACCGCCGAAGCGCCCTACCAGGTCTCCGACGCCGTTTGCAGCCGCCGCTCCCACTTCTGGCACGAAGGCAAAAAGAACGACTACGACCAGGCCCGCGAGCTGTACACGCGCGTCATGTCGGAGCAAGAAAAGGCCAACACGGCGATTAACACGGCCAAGTACCTCAGCCAGGTCCGGCACAAGGAGATCAAGCTGCGCTTCTTGGCGCAGTGGTATAACATTTCTCCTGAGCTGGCTGAAAGTGTCTATCGGGCCCTGAGGGAGGATGCGAAGAAGGATTTCACTCTCCAAGAAGTCGCGAAGAAGGCGGAGGATGCGGAGCTGTGGAATAAGGCGGCCAAGTTCAGGCCGGCGCCGGGGGCGAAGCTTATGGGTGCGAAGTGTCCTGCTGGTATGGGTTATGGTGCTTGAGGCTTAAGGCGCTTGTGCATGTGTGAGGAGGGCAAGATGAATCATGTTATGTTATGATGTTGATGATGGATCGGATCAGATGGAGTTTTGGGTCATATTCACAAGGGATTTTAGTAGGAATATTGTATAGTGCTAATGAGTCATGATCAAGATACATACTGTAAGGGCTTCGTTCGGTTGTTGATTCTATCTTGCGACGCTGCTCTTGCTGCAGTTTGTTTTCCACCCATATGAACATGTCACCAGTAAGTGCTTATTGGCCGTGACTAGAGCTAGATAGATAGAGCGCTTATGGAGTTCCCTGTCAGTCAGGAAGCGGCGACGCCAAATGTGGACTGCCTTGCGAGAACATCACCTATGGTAAATTGGTAAGGTAATGACTGTGTAAGTGTGTTACCAAGCAGAATCTGATAGGCAGGATGCCCGATGTCTCCATTCTCAAGTTGAAATGTCAGTAAGGGTGAAAGTTTTATGGTTGCCCCTGATCGTGACATGGAGACCGCACAAACGCATCGGATACCAGTCAAACCACTAGGGAATTTCTTTAGAACATGAACATTTCACAAGCAGACTTGAGCACAAGGGCCACAGCAAACACTCTTAAACGCTACACTACATAACCGTCCTATTATGCTTGGTGTTTAAACTCCTACTAAGATCCCCCTCCTGCTGCTGCCCAGCGAAATATCTATTCAAACGAACCCCTTATCCCGACTATCCAAGATGTATCCAAATGCATACCCCTTTAGCGGCCTCCAAGTCTACCATGGATGTGCCCGCCAGTACGCGGTGTCCGGCTTTGGCCACCATTCAAGTAATCCGGCATACCTCCACATCGCCCGGATCTCACTGGTCGTTATCTCCCTTTCCTCATCCTCCTGGCGCTCAGCCCAAGGCACTCCTTCTGCCGCGTAGTAAGCTTCGTCACGTATTCCTACTACGCTCAACAGGAGATCATCCGTATTAACCGCTCGAAAGAGCGGCCCCCAATCTCGCAGCTTGTCCATGATTTGCCGCTTTTCCCTGTGGTTCTCCTCCTGTATCCGGCGCGGGATGTCAACCAGGCTGGTTCGGAGTTTGACCGTGAGATATGCCAGTTTTCTACATGGCGAGTCAGGGCGCAGGGACGGCGTGAAGAACGACAGCATGTGAGCGAGCTCGGTGGTTATGGTGTCGTTGAAGTCCGCAGAGCAGTCAAGGTGAAGAATGATGCCGCGAATCATGGGAAGGATGGCCGGGCGCTCGGCGGCGAAGGAGGGGAAGATGTGAGGACCGTAGGGGAACTCAGCTGTGCAATTGGAGTAGAGGGTTTTACCGAATTCTGCCGTGACTCCTCGTGAGAGCTGAGAAAGGAGGAGGAGCTTCTGGTAGTGTACCGGAGGACGGAAACGACAGCGGGCCTCGTAAGTGTTTGAGCGTGTACAATCACGGCCGGACGTTGCCAAAGCAACAATCTCCTCGTCTGTTTCCCAGATGTTTGGCCTAGACACCATGACGAAGTCGTAATCCAAATATTCAAGGTCGTCATCTGCAAAAATTGCAGGGTCAAGGTGCAACAGATCTGAGGTTATGTCCTCCTCCGTCGTGGCCGGAACACGCGATTCCGGAACGGTGATGGCAGGTCTGATGCGGGGCGATGAAGGCGCCGAGACGAGCGGGGATGTCGACACTGAAGATGTGGCTGAGCCGCTGGAGGTTGGCTTGCCTTTGGATGATGGCTCTCCGGAGGAAGATGGCTTGCCGCTGGAGGATGGTTTGCCGAACGAGGATGTCTTGTCGCAGGAGTTCTTCGTAACCTCCTGTTGGTCGCTGGCTGGCTCTGTGTCATGTCGTCTGACACCATCGCACATATCGTTGTTCTCTCTTGCCCTTCTTATGTCGCAGAAGATGTGCGCCAACTCCTCTTCGTCATCGAGGGCCCAAGTGAAGCCGCAAAGGAGGTCGCAGCATTTCTCTAACAAGGGATCGATAAGAAGTCGGTGTGAGTGACTCGGCCCGTCACCATCCCGCCTATTCGTAGCGCGAAATGCCCGCTTAAGACCGCTAGGATCTAAGTCAAACTCTGTTTTGAGTGAATGATCAGATTCTCGAAGGGCATGCGCAGCTGGTTCTTCGCCGCTACCCGCCGTGTCATCATGGCTCGACTCATCGCTGTCAGAATCATCGTCTGTGTCCTCCTCGGACATCTCGTCCTCATCCCAGGATAACCGTTCCAGCTCTTGGGCAGCTTCTTCACTCTTGAGCCACCCATCTGGAATCCTTTCAGCAGCTGCAGTACCGGACTGGATCATCCGGTAGGTCGCAAGAGGATCGACGATCTGTCGATTTCCAGTCATCTGGTCCAAGTTCCTCTGGGAAACTTCACCGGTGACAGTGAGATTGGTGAAGGAGCCTGATTCGGGGGAGAAAGAGCTCTCGACGACTTGAAATCTGATACCTTTTTCTCTAAACGATTGGGGGACCAGGTGATCGTCAAATTGCTCTCTGAAGGGCGCGATGATTTCGTCGAAAACTTGGTAAAGCAGTTCCGGGGACAGGTTCATGGCGGCAAAGTCGTTGCTGACATCTGCCTTGCGCGAAGTGATATTGGTAGATGAATTTCTGCCGACAGCAGATTCGAAAAGCTGCCGGACTTGCAAAGGATAGGTGGTTATACGGTCGGTCAACTCATCGTGATTGAAGGAATTCCACTCCCTCCTCGGAGACAGGTCGAAGGAGCCGAAGCCCGTAGTAGAGCTGCTTTCAGTAAGGTCTGACATGTTGATCTCTTTCGACTGTAGGCAAATGGATGGATTGTCAGAATCTCCTGTGTGTACGATAACACAAGGGTAGATGAGGTTGAGAATGATGGAATTGGATGAAGATGAAAGAAAGGAAAAGGAAAAAAGGGAAGGAGGGGAAAGTTCACTCTTACATACTTGGTAGATATTTTGAGTAGAGGAAAGGTGTTTGGATCGATATGCAATGCAGGAATATATTGGTGCGTGCAGTCAATTTTCCACAGATATCTGTTGAAAGATGAGGTTGGGTGGCGGTTGTGATGGTCCCGGAAAGCAGTATCGGAGGGGTATTTTTAGCAAGGAAGGACAGAATAGGTGTAAATTCAAACCCCATGCTGTAGAGTGCCCCTTCACTTCAACAGACTCAAAAGCCCCGTGAAGGGAAGCCATGCGGTATCATCCCTTCCATCCTGCATCATCCCTGCCATCCTGTCTGCCAGGCAGCTCCACTACCTGAGTCTTGGACGGATGGAGACTGGAGAGAGAAGTGAATGGGAGTATACGAGCCGCCCGTGTTAGTTGAGAAGCTTTTTAGCGTAGAACTGCACACACCGAGGTGCCGGGGCGGCAAGATGCAAGTCCATTTCGGGTGAAGGTTTTGTCGAAGCACTGTCATCCAGGCCCAGCTTCATCCCTTAGTACTACTGTTGGTGGTGGCGTCCCCTGGTGGTCTTTTCCGACTGCGAAGCAGCTTGTGGCCCTGCGATTCGTGATAGAGATGAGTGTTAGCGTTCCTGTGAAGGGTGAAAGTGGATGCTCTCTGCCATCTTATATCACCCAGCTTGTAGAAGATGCGGTGACTCTGGATGGTGTCATGAGTGTTTGTTTCGTCTATGGCTTGTTAAGCAGCTTGTAGTAAAGGAGAAGCGATTGCCTTGATGCCTTCCTCTGGCTATCATCTGGCGACTGTGACCGCTTGACTAGAAAGCGTTTCTCCGTATGTTGAAGTCATGAACACAACCATTAGTGGTACCGAAGCCATCCAGCAAGATTTGAAATGATCAGGCAAGGTAACAGAATTCAAAATCATGCTCGGTTACGACTCACGACTGCCACAACTGGCGGGTGTCTCCAGGCCGATGTCGCCTCCTAGTCTAGACCTGCCGGGCCTCTGTGCAGAGGAGGTGCTGCTCGCAGTCCTAGCGGGCCGTCCTCTTCCTGAATTCCTCTTGATAACAAACCACAATTTTTGAATCATTCCCACCATTGAAAATGGTGCAGAGAGCATTGAGTAGCTGTCGTCGTCGTCGTCGTCATGGGTTGGGAGAAGTCCAAGTTGTTGACGCTGGGATCGATGTTGCGTTTTGTCAGATGTGACCGTGCAGAATTGATTGATTGAAGAGTGTGTGTGTAACTGACTCGCCCAGAAGGTTGGGGGGTACTAGAATATCCCAAAGGTGCCCAGAATCTAGGGGGCTGGGCGGCTAACCTAGATTGAATATAATTAGAAACTTAGATATCTACCCTCTAATCTAATATACCCCCTCATTTATAGACCTTTTCAAAATAGGGCAAAAGTGAAGTTATTTATAATTTTCTTTCTTCTAGTACGTTAATCTCCCTAATTAAATTATAAGTATCCTCTAAAACGTCGTCGGGAACTTCCCTCCTAATTTTTATCTCTTTTCGAACCGGTGCGTTCGCTATCCCTATTAAATCCTAGAACTTTTTGTAATTTAATTATCCTAATACTTTCGTTAAACCGTCCGCTAACATTTTTTTTATTTCTAAATATTCGACTGTAATCCTTCTTTTTATAATTTCCTACTTTAATTAGTAACGATAAATATTAATATATTTTAATTTAATTATAAATTTAACCGCTTTAATAATTAATATATAGATCGTCTAAATATTATTATACCCGATTATAAGTACTTTCTAATTAAGAGGAATTTTAATTTCTTTATATAAACGTATAATAGTAATAGTTTTCTTTATTACGTTAGAAATCGATAGTAACTCTACCTCAATTATTAAAGTTAATACCGTTTTTTATTTAGTAGTATTCTAATAGATAAGACCGCTAAATAACTTAATTATAAAACTATATAAGCTCTTTCAGTTTAAGGTATTATCGGCGTATAAAATATCTAAAGTTATTTCGAATTTAATTAATAATTTAAAGTAAAGGGAGAAATTTAAGTAGAATTAAAAGTAGTATAATACTTTATTTATAGCTTTATAATATTAGGGATTAGGATTATAATTATAGCGAATTAAGTGGTTAATTATAAAGGCGATATTTAGTTTAGTAATTATTACAGCGTATATTATTAATCCGACGATAATTTAATATTCCTATATTTTACCGAAAAAAGTTACGCTATTATAGGGTAGAAGCTCTTCGTTATTTATTAGAATAAAGGCGAAAGTATAAATTTTTTTAATAAGTTTAATAATTTTATAAATATATTCCCGTTAGAATAATTAAATTAGTTTTACCTTTCGATTTCGAATAATTTTAATACTTAGAAACTATTGGAAGTTATTACCGCCTATAAATTTATATTTCTCTTTTAGCTTCCTAGTTATTTAATCGATTTTATTATATATTTTCTAATCGAAGGTAAATATAATATTATTAATGTAGTAGAAGATTAAAATTCCGTCGCGTTTGAAGATATATAAATTTTTACGCAATAGTTTAAAACCTAGGCTTTTAAAAGTATTATTAAATTCTCGTTACTAAAGTAGAGGAGTACGTCGCAAACTATAGAAAGCTTTAAGGAATTTGAGAACCGTATTGTATTTTCGATATTTAAGGGGTATATATATATAGATCTCCTTATTGAAGTAGGTATTAACAAAGGCATTTATTATATTATATTAAATGAATTCGAAGTTAAATTTAGCGGCGTAAGCAATAATAGATCGAAAGGAATAGTTAATTAACGTAGACGCGTATATTTCTTTATTATATTAATACTATTAATTGTAAAAGGAAAACCCGTACAGTTATAATGATGTAATTCTATTGATTGATAAAGAAGAAGAAGAGAGAGGCGAAAAGCTCCGTACTCTTAGAGCTATAAATATTAGAGCATGTTACAGCAATACCTACTTATTCTTTAAAGTACAACTCTCTAAAGTATAGGTCCCCTACCCTCTAGCTCTCTTCTTTTTATAATACCCCCCTATAAAAGAATAATCGTCCCGATTATTCCTAATTACTAAATATATATTAATTTTATTTATCCTCCGCGAACTCCGGTTCGTAGCCAATATATTAGCTTTGCCTTCTTTTTTCTTTCGTACTTATCCTCTTCCTTATTTTATTTATTCTTCTACGTTTACCTATTCGTTCCCGAATTATTTCCTCCGCCTTCGCTAATAATCTCGTTTTATTTAATTAATTTAATTTATTCCTCCCCTTTAGGTATTATATAAACGTAAAATTTATTCCCTATCTTTAATCCTCTAATATATTTTTCAAAGCCCTTCTACGGCCCGTTTTTAATTAACGTATATATTCTAATTTCTTGCACCGTTAAAGTATAATCGTATTATTCGTTATCGTTTAGACCGATAATTCTGTTGCGAAACGTTATTATATCCTATACTTCGTTTATTAATTGGTATTCGTCCTAATTAATCGGACTTTTATCGTTAATTTTTGTTACAGTACTATATAGCATGGTCCCGCACCTCTGGCGTTCCGGTACTATAGCCCGGCAGTTCTCTAGCCGTATCTCTACTCGGTCTATGTATATAGTTTAGGAGTAGAATTTTCGCTATTCTCTTTTAATCTTCTCCTTTTCGTATAATATTATATCTTTTCTAAGTCCTTTCTAATCGGTATTGTAATAGTATATTATACTTTTTTTATAGTTAATTGCCCGACGATTTTTTTATTATTTTACTCTAGTTAATTTATAGAATCGGTACCGACCTTTCCTAATTATAATCTAATTACGTTATATTTATATCCTAGACCCTACTCAGAAAAATTTTTCCTGACTACGCCTAATAACCCCCCCGAATTATTACCGTTTACCTCTTATATACCGACTTTAAAGACGAATAGAAGACAGCCTTTACTACCCGGCTATTTTTCCTTATAACCGTCGAATATTTTTCTTCTAATTCCGTTCTACCGCTATTCTAATTTGGTAATTATATTAAATTATAATTAAAATTCCTAATATTTTGGGTACGGCTATACTTAATTCTAATTTTAATACTAAACCCCCTTATAAAATAACTGCCCGCGCTTTATTCCCTAAAAATATAATACCCTTTATTTATAAAGTGGTTAATCGCTTAATTAGGGATTTCTCCGGTTTCGCTACCGCTTTCGAAACGGACCTAAAAATACTCTCTTAATTCTAATTCTACTTTAATATTATTAAAGGGTATTTCGGCTATATATACAGCTAATTCCGTACGGTTAAATAAAAGGCCGAAATTGCTTAACGTATAATTACTTAGAATTTTAATATTATTTTACGTATTTAATAAAGATTCGCCCGAATTACTATTAAAACGATAGCTATTTTAACCTAGGTTTAATAGGCGTAGTAGCGTATTAAAAAAATTTAAACCTAAATTTAATAGTAAATCGTTAATATAACGGCCTAAGCCTAATAGGCCGTTTTAATTCCCCTAGCCCTTAGCCTACCTATTATTACCCGCCTTTACGGCCTAAAGCTACCTTCGTTTAATAATTCTAAAACGTCCCTATTTAAATATTAAAAAGAATATACTAATTAATAGTCGTAAATAATCGCTAAATTCGTATTTAATCTTACCGCCTATTTAATTCCGGCCGACCGTATTTTCTATATTTCCTAACGCTTTTCCGGCGATGTATACGCCTATATCCAATTTAAAATCAATATAGTAATATTTAACCTTAAGAATATTTCGGTTTAATTTACCGGCTTTTCCGACTTTTAAAATATTTTCGGCTATTTCGACTTTTATTATATTATATTTAATATTTATACTAAAGCAGTATAGGAAATAGACTATTTTAAATAGGGTAATTCTCCTTTTACTAGTTTTATTACTACTTTTATTAAATTTACTAATTAATATAAATTTAATAGTTAATATTATATTAACGCCTTTAAATTTAAAATTAATAATATATTTTAAGACGCTTTAATTAATATTACCGACCGGCTAGCCGCTAATAATTTTAATAAATAAATTAAATTCTTCCGGATTTTAATTAATAATATTATAAATAAATATTATTAAAATAGTGTTTTATTTACTTCGACTTAATTTAATAATTCGTCTACGGACGCTAGCGACCCTATAGTTTTTAATAAGGTTGGTACTACTTAGAAGGGACTTATTTTTTAAATTAAAAAGGAACGTTGCCGGAAATTTAATTTATATATATATTATAGCGGTTTAAATTACTACGTAATAGCTTATACGGCGAAGGGTAAATTTAAGCCTATTAATTTCGCCGCTGCTTCGGCTCCCTTAGTAAAAGCGGGAAAAATTTAACCTTTAATATAAATCGCTGTTAGAAGCACCTTTCGAAGGAATTAAGGGACTTATATTTAAATTCTATAAATCTTAATATTAATTTCTTTTTCCTAAGTTCGCTTAATTTCGGTACTAATTCGTCTATTATTTATTCTACAATAATAAATTCCGGTTATTCGTTAATAGGCTTTATTAATTTTATTTTTGTATATTATTATAATATTTTTATAATATTTTTTCCCCGCCCCCGTATATTCCGGTTCGCGGATAGAAAGGAGGGTGGTAATATTTCTTATATTTATATTCTCTCCTATTCGATCGGTTCGTTTATAAATTAATTTACCCTCTTTATTTAGCCGCTTAGTAGTCCGGATATAATTTTCGGCCTTCTTTAACTATAAAAATATAATTCGGCCGTTAATTAGTCGAATGGGACTATAGAATTTTTGGGCTTTACCGCTGTCAAATTACTAGTAATTCTTAAATACCCGCCGGTTATAACGGAAGATACTTTCGATAATATAAAAACTTCCCTACTTTTATTTTAATTAAATTACCCTTTTACAAAACCTATCCTACGGAATCCTTCGAAATTTATAGCCCGTCTTTAGAAAACCCGCCCCCATTCCGCTACCGCTCCTATATTACTAATTATATATACCCGTTCTAACAGCCGCCCTTAGCTTTAGGACGCTTCTATTTACTTATTATTAGCCTTTAATTTTATTTTAGTATATAAGGAGCCCGGCGTTAAATTATTTAAGTATATACCCGAATAATTCTACTAGCTTATTAAAAAGATAATATTACCTCTCCCCTTAAACGATAGCCCTAATAAGCCTAAGTAATTTATTTGCGATTTTAATAATATTACTTTTTAAATTATTTTTTAAAGCTAATTTATTATATAGTCTCTTCTCTATTCTATTATTAATTTTAGGGATTAAATAATTGAAAAGCTTTAATTTTGCGCCGTTTCCGCGGAAAATATTTAGAAATATATTGACGGTAAATTACTGCTAATTCGCTAAAAGTTCCTTATAGCCCTCCCCGATTATTTCTAATACTTTTAGGAAACTTTCGACTTTAATATAGCTAAAATAATACTATTTTACCGCCCTTTTAATTATAAAATTAATTTTATCCCCGGTTAAACCCGGTTATATTACTAGCTACACCTTATATTTTAAGAAGAATTCTACGTAATTTATAAATATTTAGATAATTATTTAACGGCGAACTTTATCCGCCCTAATTCTTCGCCGGCCGCCGCCCTCGTCCTCTTTATTAAAAAATTAGGTAGTAGTATTTATATTTACGTTAATTATTAAAAGTTTAATAATATTATTATTAAAAATAAATACCCTATCCCCCTTATTTACGAAATTATTAACGCCCTTTATAAGGCGAAGTAATTTAATAAATTCGATATTACCGTTACTTTTAACTAATTGCGTATTATCCTTAGTAACGAATAGAAAACGGTTTTTATTATTAAATTCGGTTTATTTAAATATTTTATTACTAATTTCGGGATAACGGACGCCCCAGCTTCCTTCTAATACTATATTAATTATATTTTATTTAATATTTTAGATAAATATATTATAATTTATTTAAATAATGTATTTATTTATAGCGAGATTAAAATAGCGTATAAACGCTACTTCGAAAATATTATTTCGCGCTTTTAAAAAGTAGGCCTTACTATTGATATCCGTAAATATAAATTCTATAAATACGAAACTAAATATTTAAATTTAATTATTTCCCGGGGCGGTTTACGTATAGACCCCGAAAAGGTTAACGTAGTATTCGGTTAAAATACCCCCGAAACGTTTAAAGACTTTTAACGCTTTATCGGATTTATTAACTTCTACCGCCGGTTTATTAAAGGATTTTCTAAAATTATATAACCTTTAATAATATTTATATTTAAAAATAAATAGATTTCCCTTATACCAGCGGCTATAGTAACGGCGTTTAAAAAATTCAAAGTCGCTTTTATTTCTACCCCGGTTTTCGTTTATTATAACCCTAACTATAAAATTATTATTAAAATAAATGTTTTAAATTAGGCTTTAGGCGGCGTTTTCTTTTAAATTAATAAAAAAGGGAAATATTACTTTATTACCTTCTTTTCGTCTAAATATTCCCTAGCTAAATATAATTACGAAATTTATAATAAAGAGTTATTTACTATTATAAAAACGTTTAAAGAATAGTATTTAAAATTCTAAAGTATGAAAGAACCGGTCGAAATCGTTACTAATTATAAAAACCTATAATATTTTACGTTTATAAAACTTTTAAATTAATAGTAAGTTTAGTAGTTAGAATTCTTTAATAATTTTAAATTCTAAATTGTTTACTACTTAAGGGTATATACCGCCGTCTTTAATATGCTCTTTCGCCTCCCTAGTAACGTTCTAGCGGACAAATATAATTTAAGCGACGATTAAATTATTAATTAAATATATACCTTCTTACTTAAAGAGAATTAGGTCGAAGAATTTAATACTAATAATAAAACGCCAGTAAAACTCTTTATCCTTAACGCCAAATTATTTATTAACAATTATATTAACGTTATTTACTTCGTTTCGCTAAAATTAATTATAATTATAGCCGCCTTCTAAAACCCTAATTATAAAACGTTCCCGAAGTATTTAAAGAAAGTTATTAATATTACTATAATTAATTATAAAGTAATTAACGGCCGGATTTTTATTAATAATAGAATTTTTATTCCCCCTTATTCCGAATTTAAGTTATAAATTCTATAACGTATTTACGGCTCTACCCCAAACGGTTACTTAAAACGATTTAAAACTTACGACCTAGTAAAACGGTCTTATTATTAGCCTAACCTCTCCCGGGACGTTGTAACCTTCGTTTAAAACTACTACTTCTATATTCGGATAAAGAATTTCCAATTAGCGCCCCCCGGCCTATTTAAACCCTTATCGGTACTATTCTATAATTAGTCCGATATTTCCATAGATTTTATTAGCCCCTTCCCCGAAATTAAATTAAGCGGCCGTATTTATATTTATATTATAATTATTATCGATAAATTAATGAAAATATATTATTATATTAATATTTACAATTTAATTATATAGGAGACGGCTATAACTTTCTTTTAGAAAGTTTATTATCTTTATAATATATTGGATTTTATTATTTCCAACCGAGGTTCCTAATTCGTTACCGCTTTCTAATAAGAATTCTACCGTTTCTTTAAAATTAAATAAAAACTTTTTTCTTCCGTTTATCCCAAGACTAATAATTAAACTAAAATTATTAATACTTATATTAAATAGTATTTTTAAGCTTTCTATTCCTTCTATTAGGACGATTAATTATACTAGTTTCCCTTTACTAAATTTGCTATTAATAATTATATTTCCGAAATTATTAGCCTATCCCCGTCTTTTATTAACTACGGGTAGTACTTTAGGATAAGTACTAAACCTCTTCCTTAATAGAATAATCTTATATTACTAATATAATATTAAGAATTATTCGATATATAGAATATTAAAAAACGGATCGACTAAATTATTACAAAGGTTGGCCTTTTTATAAAAGAAATTTAGGAATATTACCGGTAATATATTAACATTTATAAATCGGACGCGCTTCGCTATACCGTTAGTAATAAAATTTAGGTTAATATTAAATATTAAAATTAAAGTAAACTAATCCCTAAGCTCTCGGATAAGTAAATTAGCCCTTTCGTTATTAAAAAGGTTTACCGCCGTACTATAGCTATTATAATAGATATTTCGTATAAAGTTTTTTCTATTTTTTATATATCTTTTATCCGCCTATATTAAAAGGGATTCCTAAATTAAAATACTATTAACGACGATTTTAATTAGCGGGCTTATAGTATAATCGCTTTACTTATAAATTTAAATAAAGAAGAATAATATTTTAAACGTATTTTAAATTCGAAGTAGGATATAAACGGCTAATTCTAGTATAAAATTAAATAGCCGAAACCTTATTATCTTAATTAACGCTTTACTAAAGATTTTTAAGAGAATATTAATAATATTGAAGATTTCTACGCTAAGAACCTAGAAAGGCTAAGCCCCTAACTTTATAAAAATTAAATTTTACTGGTATAGGAATATTATAGAAATATAATACCTGGAACCTAGTTAAGATAATTCCGAACGATATAATATATAGTACAATAACTTACCCGTTAGAGCGTACGGCTAATTATTAGTACTAATTCGGCCTAATAATACCTAATAAATATAGTTAACGAGGTATACGTAGTAAAAAATAATATTATTTTAAACGTTTATAATAGCTAAGTTCAATTTTTAAGATTTAATAACTATTTTACGGTTTTTCTTTATAGTTTTTATTTACGGCCTTTATAATTCTTATAGTTAGGGGATCTCTTATTAATATATTTAATAGCGAGTCGCCGCGGTTTTACCGCCTTTTTAATTCTATTATTCTAATATTATAATTATATTTCTCCAACTATACCTACTAATACCCCTACAATTATTTCCGACCCGCCGCTATTCTTAAACCAATATATATTAAATACTATAAGTAAAACGAAATAATTAGGCCTTAATATAATGGGGGTAATTAGATATAGTTTATATAATATTACGTTCTACTTATTTAGGAATAATACTTTTAATAGTACTAAAGAGACGAAATATTTCGGCTTTAATAGTAAAACGGAAATAGAATTTAGTTAAATACTAATTTTTATACTTATTATTTCTAAATATTAAACGGGGTATAGTATTTTCGGCCTAACGACGGCGTAAATCCGGCGTAATATTATACGTAGGACGTTGCCCGCTAATAGTAGCTAATATAGTACGGCGAATATTAATTACTTTATTAATATTAGTACGTTAAATAAATGTTAGTATTTTAGTTTAGTACTAATATAGTTGTATAATAAGAATACTATAATTTACAGTAGTTTTAATAATTTTTTTAGCCTTAATAAAGCTATAGTTACTTCGGATATTTTCCTCCGTAGTAACAAAACTTTCGAGGAGCTTCTTTATTTCGGTAGTAATAAGGGCTCGAATCTCTTCCGCTTATAAATATTCGTCCTCTTCCCTCTTTTAAAAAGTCGAAATTTAAATAATTAAAGTTTTAATATTAGTGGCGTCGCTAATTATTAATATAACGGCCTAATTATATTAGTAAAGTACTAAGTAAATTTAGGAAATTCTTTATTAATAATTTATATCTTTATAATTATCCTTCAATTTATAATATTTTATATATTTCTTCTTTTTGCTTAAAAGTATAAAATAGTGGATTTAAACTGCAATACTACTATTTAAAATAATATATTTTATATTATAATAAACGTAGGATATATATTTAAGACCCTTTGCGAAAATCGCTTAAACCTCTTTATTAATATTAATACTAATACGGGCGTAAAGTATTTCGGCGGCGTTTCGTACGAAGGGATTATTTAAATTATTAGGATTGGAATAACGACGAAGGAATATTCCTAATATATAAAAGAAACGGGAAAGGATTATTAATATTACGTTAGTTATAAAAAGAATTAAATAATAAATAAGGTTATTATTATTAGGGGAAGGAAGGAAAGAGCGAGAGAGGGAAAGCGTAAAGGAGGAAATAGGAGGAATATATAGGGTACGGTCCCTATATTACTATTTCCGAATCGGAATTAGTACGGCGCTGTTTTACTATTTATTATATTACTGCGGCTACTACTATAGTAGGCAACGTATAGGCCGTATTAAGATTTGATATTAGGGCTTAATACTAAGGTTTAGCACTGCGACTACGGTACTACGCGACTATGGTTTAGGAATTTAGGATATGCGGTATACTTATCTTATTTATAATTAAAGTTAATTGCGTTTTAAAGCCGGGGGTATTATTATAATACTATATAGTATGGTCCCGCACTTTTAGCGTTCCGGTATTGTAGCCCGGTAGTTCTCTAGCCGTATTTCTATTCGGTCTATGTATATAGTTTGGGAGTAGAGTCTTCGTTACTCTCTTTTAATCATCTCCTCTTCGTACAATATTACATCTTCTCCAAGTCCTCTCTAGTCGGCATCGTGACAATTTTAGACGATAGCCCTTTCGTAATATAAGCGTCGATATTTATTTAATAATTAACTACGTCCCGCGCTTTATTAAGGATATTACGTATAAATTTAAAGATTAATATATAAATTCCGGCAATTCTTTTTTACGTATCCAATTCCGTTTCTTTCCTTTTATCCTTATTCTCTAACGTTTCTAACTTTCGCTTTATATTATTCTATTTGACGTAGAACGCTTCGTTTACTATACGCTTTTACGCCGTAGTAATAGTAATAACTAAATTGTTTTTATTAGAAGAATTATTATTATTTAATTAAATTTCGTAGGGGTAGGTCCGTTTATCGGTTTCCGAAATTAGTTTAATAGGCGTTTAAATAGTTGGGCCACTATTATTAATCTACGGAACGGGAGGTTTAATAGTTTTATAATTATTCTAAAGAATAGGAGGAGGTTTAATTATTGAGAAACTCTACTCGCACGTTGATAAAACTCTATTCGCACGTGGATCCACTTTTCATTTTTGACTATAACTCAGTCAAACATAGGTGTATAAAGATAAAAGTAGTACCAAATTACTCGCTCATTTTTGACAGATTTTTTATAGTAGGTACCACCCTTATAGCCCCAAGCGTTATCTAAATGCTACTTTCTTAGACTTTTAAACTTTTAATTTTCCTGATTATTTGTATATAATAGCTTCTTTCTCTACAGTTTTCTTGGCCTACTAGTTATATACGTTCTTTAAAAGGGCAGTGTTAGGTAGAGCAAAAAATAAGAAAAAATGGTATATACTTTTTACCTCCTTATTATACTCTTTAGTACTCTAAAAAAGATATTGAAATGACTTTTTCTTCAACGTGCGAATAGAGTTTTATCAACGTGCGAGTAGAGTTGCTCTAATTATTATATATATATTGGCGGATCTTTAATACTATTAAATTTGGGGTTAAATAATTATATATACGATAGCGTATTCTTTAGTTTACTAATTTTAAAGTTTAATAGTAATTATATATATTTCGACGTTTCCTTCAGCTTATTGCCTACTAGGCTAAACGGCTGCGTCTTTCGTACTTTAATATTAAATATAATATTAACGTACTACTTTTAATTGCTCGCACTCCTTATTTAAGCGACCTATATCCTTTAAATAGTAGGCCTAAATCCTATATATTCTTAATTTAAATATTTATATATTAATCGGTTATACGCCTTCGGGTTTATTATCGTTATAATTACTAATTGCGTTATTAATAATAATATTTAATATACTATTTAATACCTTATTAACATCCGGCTAAATTCTATTATCCTATTAAGTAAGGATAGCGGAATAATCGTCCGTATAGAAGCGTATACTTTACTTTTTAATTATTCAAATTAAGTGAGCGCTTACTAACGAATTTAATTAATTTCTATATTTAACGTACTTAATTGCCTTTATTATATAGTAAATTACTTTTATTATAATATAATTAATTAATTTTACTAGCCCAATGTAACGGGTCTGTAAGAGTAAGGCATAGCGAGCAGTCGTATAAGGTTGAAATGCTATATTTGACAAGGAAGAAAAGGAAGGAAAGATTGTATAGAAGGTGCAGTCTGGAAAAGGGTTTTGTACACCTACGTGCCAAGGCCGGGGCAGCCGGGCAGAGCCTTCGCAAGCTTTATAGACTTAGCTAATTAGCTAAGTCTAACCTTTGGGCTCTAGCCCTATAATATTACCCTCCTATTCCCTCCTCCTTCGAAAAAAAGGGCGGTCTACCGTACAAAAGTCGTAACTAATTATATGAAAAATAACTAAAAATATTAAATCCGCCGGCTATACCTAACCTAATGCCTATTAGAACGGGGAAGAAATTAATAATACTAAGAAAAAATAAGATCCTTCTATTTAAGCCCCTAAACAAACGTTGTACGACTATTTACTTCCTACCTGAGTCGGCAGTACCCTTTAGTACCTACTTTATAAAATTGCGCCCAATAGCCTAAGTACTAAGATTTATTTAAGGAATATATTTAGATTGTACTTATCTAGGAACCTCTTCTACCGTATTATAAATTTATATTCGGTTAATAATTAGAATTACGGTTATTACCTAATATTTTGTATCGTTCTACTTTTCCTACTAGTAAGAATTATTTTTCAATAGCGATTTTACTATATTTCTCGCTAAAGGTAACCCTAATAATTTTTTGTACGTACGAAATATTATATTTACTACCTTCCAACGGTTATATATTACAATAAATATTAATAAGCCGGCTACGCGTAAAAAGGGGTAGAATTGAAATTAATGATTAATTTAGCTAATAAATTACTATTTAAAATAGCTGTAGAGGTTCCTCTTGTATGAATGTACGGACTTCCCTCTACTATAGTTTTATTAGGGTAGCTTTCCTAAGGCATCATTTAGTCCGAATATTCTTCCTTTTTATAGTTGTCGCCGTTATAACTATTTGAACCCCTACCGGGCCGCGAACTTTAACATTATTATTCATCCTCATATTCTAAACTTTGTATTTCCTATGCGAATAGAGTATTTGGGCTAGTAGAGCCTCTATTTTACTTCCCTTTTCCCTTCCTCCTCCTCTTCTTCTTTATTTTTAAATTGGGTTCTAAAGCGTTTTTAGTAATACTAATTTATAGGATCTCGAACGTCTTTAATTAAGTTTCGAGGCTAAAAGGAAAGTATTACTATCTAAGGAAAAAAAAGGGATAGTAGGCGAAAAGGTAGGTAATGAACCTATATTGTAATAGCGAGCGAAAAAGCAAGCGAAGAACTTATATTATAAAAAGGCGAATCCAACTACGGGGAGAATTTGAGCGATCGAAATTTTAAGATTAGGAGGTCTAAGGAACGTTGAGACTAAAAGGTTCAAGGAACGCTAGTGCCATTATTAAAAGGGACGGGAGTCTGGGTAGTAAGCGAGCAACGTAGAAAATAAAATATTATTGCTAGGGAAAACGGGAACGATAGAGAAAGAACGGTATTATTTAAAGGAGATGAAAGTAGTACGGCGAGAAGGAGACTCTTTAAACGTGCCGGCGAAACTAGGGTAACAATAGTATTAAAAAGAGGGTTAAATATAATATAACAGGTCTATAAGAATAAAGTATAGCGAGTAGTCGTATAAGGTTAAAATGCTATATTTGATAAGGAAGAAAAGGAAGGAAAGTTTGTATAGAAGGTGCAGTCTGGAAAAGGGTTTTATACACCTGCGTGCCAAGGCCGGGGCAGCCGGGCAGAGCCTTCGCAGGCTTTACAGACTTGGCTAATCAGCCAAGTCTAACCTCTAGGCTCTAGCCCTATAATACCCAATTAATATAGTATTATTAATACCTTTTAAAGGACCGGTCCCCCTTACTTTAATAATATTAATTGCGTTTCAAATTCGTATATAATATTCGTTTTATAATATTTAACGGCACATACCGTAAATTCTAACTACTATTATAATGGTATCCCTTTCTTCCTAATTAAATTTATTGCCGATAACCGCTTCTATTACTAGAATTAAATTTAAATCGGCCTTAGCCACTAATAATTTATTAGTATATTTATTATTATAGCAGCTTATTCTACATTATGCCTCATGCTTAAGCTTCGATTAACTTTTCGATTATAATCGTATGTTTTAATTTATTTAAGCTTACTACTATCGTTCTTATAGTATATAATACCGTTTACATTATAAATAATTAATCTTGATATAAAGACTAATCGACAATTTATTAAAATAGTAGTATTTTCTATATAGGGCGCGGTTAATCGTAATTTAAGGGCTAGTTAATAATATTCTATAAAGGCCGATTGTTTATTAATAGGGTAAATAGCTAAAGATTAATTGAATATCCCAAAATTAACGATAAAGAGGTTAATAATTTAACTACTTATTTATAAATTAACGAAATAGAAGGGAAGAAGCTTCGAATTCTTATAAAATATCGATTAATCGATCCGCCCTATTGTTACAGGGTTAGCCTATATTGCATATGCTGGTAATAGTAGTTCTCTGAGACTATTGTTACTATCTCGGTTAATTGGCTGCGGCCTCCCGCTATAGACCTACTAAGGTTTATAGTTCGAGTTCTATAAAAGCCTATTTCCCGAACGTACTTTTATATTTCTCTTCCTTTCCTCTCCTTATATAATTACGTATATTTTACATCTATACCCAACTTCTCGCCCTCTATCCGTAATAGTTAATTATACTTTTTAATTATTATATTTATAGTATAAACCTATTTTTTATCGCGATTATTTTTCGATCGCGCGCGTGTAAGGATCGTTTTATTACGAATTACTAAATTTAATACCCTCCCCTCCTAAGTATCAATAATTATAATTACGATAATCGCTTAGTTAAAATTCTAAACCTCCTTTTATTAAAAGAAAGTCTATTCGCACGGTTACGATTGTCTATTTGAACGGTGATCCACTTTTTCCCTCACACATATCCCTAACCCTCGCGCGGCCACAGATGTCACATGTATTCTTTCGAAAATTTCGCCCAGAAATCTGGGCAATACCATTCTTTCAAGGGTGACATCAGACTGCAGTGCCCAGCCCAGATGTGTTACGGCTGTTAGTGACTATTATACCTATTAGCGATTGGCTGTTAGCGATTGTCACGGCTGTTAGCAATTGTTACAGCTGTTAGCGATTGTTACGGCTGTTAGCGATTGGCTGTCAGCGATTGTCTCAGCTGTTAGCAATTGTCACGGCTGTTAGTAATTGTCACGGCTGTTAGTGACTGTCACGCCTGTTAGCGATTGGCTGTTAGCGATTGTTACGGCTGTTAGTAACTGTTATAGCTGTTAGCGATACTGTGTAGGGGGTGTAATAGGCTGTAATCTGGGAGCTTGGCGGTCGCGGTACGAGCGAGACTAGTGCTAGCGGGGAGAGGATGGTAGGGTTAGGGATATGTGTGAGGGAAAAAGTGAATTACTATTCAAATAGACAATCGTGACCGTGCGAATAGACTTTCTCTTTATTAATACGTAAAGGAGAGTATTCTTTATTTAGTAAATAAGTGATTGCTTCGTTTCGATTACTTTAAATAGTTTTAATAGTAGACTTTTTCTTTAAACGGTCCTTAATAAGGACCGCTCTTTTATTTTATATTTTATAATAGTAATCCTGCCTTTTTTTCCTCTAACAGTAGTACCGGTAGTAGTAATCTTCCTAACCTTTTTACTCCTATTTTTAATAATCTATTTAATTTAGAATTATTATATTTTATTATTAATATCCTTAATAGCAAGTTTAATAATATAATTTATTACATTATATTTTTCGAACTTCCTTAATCTATAATTATAATTTTCGCTAATTTTTTCGAAAATTTTGATTAGGAAGAAGGTCTCTTTATTTTATACGAATATTTCGAAATAGCCTTTTTCTTCTCTTAAACCCTTATTTTTTAATTTATTATTATACTTTTTAATCGCTTTTATTGTATTAACTTCGAATATTACGACGATTTTAAAAGCGATTTTTAATATTCTAAAGAGGAATTTAGGACGACTTATTAGGTAATTAATAATACTTAATCTAATTTTAATTAAAAGAATTTCGACTATATAAACTTTAAATTTACTTATAATACTTTTAAGTAGAATATTACTATAATTAACCCTATCAATAAAATATTTTTCTGTTAAACGGTAGAGAATCCGCTTATTTTTATTAGTAAGGAGAATATTAATACCGCCTATAAACATAAGATCTTTAAAGTTTAGCGCTTCCGTATTTTATCTTAGTAGAAGTACGATTTATTATTTTATATCGATAAGGACGTTAAAATTATTTATATAATTATATTATTCGGCCTGGAATTTTTTTCTAATATTTAAAACGATTTCGACGTTATTTAGAATAATAGTAATAAGGATATTTGGCGTTGGAAAACCGGTATTAAATTTATAAAATATTTTATTTTTCGTTTTTAAAATATTAATTTCAAAATAGATATTAATCGCCGTTTTAAAGAATTATATATAAAGAATTTATTGTTCGCGGAATTCGAATTTAAATTAAGAGAAAGTCTATTCGCACGGTCACGATTGTCTATTTGAACGGTAATCTACTTTTTCCCTCACACATATCCCTAACCCTGTCATCCCCTCCCCGCTAGTACTAGTTTCGCTCGTACTACGACCGCCAAGCTCCTAGATTATAGCCTATTATACCCCCTACATAGCATACGTATCGCTAACAGCTGTAATAATTACTAATAGCCGTAATAATTATTAATAGCCGTAATAATCGCTAATAGCTAATCGTTGATAGGCGTAATAATCGCTGACAGCTGTAATAACCGTGATAATCGCTAATAGCCGTAATAGCCGTAACAATCGCTAATAGCTGTAATAATCGCTAATAGGCGTAACAATCGCTAATAGCTGTAATAGCCGTAATAATTGCTAATAGCTATAATAATCGCTAATAGGCGTAATAATCGCTAATAGCCGTAATAGCCGTAATAATCGCTAATAACTATAATAATCGCTAATAGGCATAATAATCGCTAATAGGCGTAACAATCGCTGACAGCCGTAACAATCACTAACAGCCATGACAATCGCTGATAGCCAATCGCTAATAGGCGTAATAGTCGTTGATAATTGTTAGCAATTGACCGTAATTGAGTACGATTAAATACTCTATAAAGTACAATTTAGGTACTGTAGTCTAATGTCACGCATGAAAGAATGGTAATGCCTAAATTTCTGGGCGAAATTTTCGAAAGAATACATGTGACATCTATGGCCGCGCGAGGGTTAGGGATATATGTGAGGGAAAAAGTGGATTACCGTTCAAATAGATAATCGTGACCGTGCGAATAGACTTTCTCTAAATTAATTAATTTTATAAATTTATATAATTTTAACGATTCGATAAAGGTTTATTACCTTTATAATAAAATTAATAAACGTTTTTATAACGTATTAGCGTATTGTAACCTTTTTAATACCGACGATTTTAGGAAGTAGTTAGATATTTGTCGTATTGTAGCCGGCAATTTTAAGGACGCTAATTATTATTATAAGATGAATATTTGTATTTTGGACATTAGCGGTTCGAATAATAATAATAATAATATTACTTTTAGAGGCGGCGGAGACTTTAATTCCTGTAATGCTAACGAAGTTTTTATTAGTTAGGGAGGAAATAAAATGGATTTCGACGCCGTCGATTTTATAGTTTTTATTTATAAAAATATTTTCGATTAATATTTTCGTAATAGTTTCTACCGTTATTATAGCAAATCCGGCTATATTGTTCGCGATTATACTATATTAGTTAATTATAATTTTTAGGGCCCCTAGTACTTTCCTAGTAAGAAAATAAAGAAAAATAAAGGTTGTAATAAAGGTTGTAATTAAAAATAAATCTATGTTACTAGTACTATTCTAATTACTTTGGTTGCCCTAGCCGCCCCTACTAAGCCCGCCGCTAGTGGCGAATATTATAATAATTAGGAAAACGCTTAGCCTTTGTATATAGTTGCGTATAGAGGTTTGGCCGGGTTATATTTAAGAGATAAGTTTTAGGTTCTATAGAATTAGAGGTTTTGGAGGAAATTAAAATTTAATTATTAAATAATTTTACTTCCTTAAATTTAATATTTTTATCTTTTTATATTGTAATCTATTCGTATAAAGACTATTATATTACCTTTATTAATAGCGGTTGTTCCGCTTTTGTACTCATTAATCGCTCCTTTATTATTAAGAATAACTTTCTCTATTTCCAATTATTAAAGGCGAAGAAGCTTATTTTTATTAACGGAATAATTAAGGGTATTATTTTTAAAGGAATAATAGTTAAATTTTGGATTGGCTATTATAAGGAGATTATTACTTTTTTAGTTTATAATATTTCTAGGAAATACCTAATTATTTTAGGCTTTTTATAAATATAATACTATCGGTTAAAAATCGATTACGAGTAATATAATATATATTTTAGTTATGCTACTTATTAAAGCCGTTATTTATTAGCGGATTTCTTTAAATATTAGATAGCGGTATTTAGAACTTTTATTAATTAGGTTTCGGTAATTTTCATTTATTAAACCCTTCTTCCGCCAATTAAAAAGGAGGAGACCGAATCTCCTTTTTTAATTATTAAGAAGGAGGAATTTCGCTTTTTAATTATTAAGAAAGAGAAAATTAAGAAAATTGTAGCGGAATCTGCTCTAGAGCCTTTATCCGTTTTTAAATTCCTATATACTATTATTAAATTTATTCTGAAAATTAATCCTAAAATTAGTTACCGTATAGTCCCTATTCCTATTAAAGCGCTAGTAGCTTGGAGGGTTAAATTTAAAATTGCTATTATTAATATTATTATTCTCTTTATTAAAATTAAAAGCCCTATATTTTATAAATTTTACGTCCGTATAAATAGTTGCTATATTTTAATTAGTATATATCGTTTTTAGTTTTAATACCGTTGTTTTTATAATTCTAATTATAAATTTAATTCTAATAATATTAAAATATTTAACGTAGCTACGTGCAATTTTATTTATGAGAAATAATAATTATAACTATACCTTACGAATTACGCCGAAATTAAGAAGCTAGCGGCTATAACGGATTTTTAGGATTTAAATTTAATTGAGGAAATAGTTAATAGTATTATAAAAGGCGATAAAAGGAAGTATAAGGAAAGTTTACCCTTCGTATTCTATATTTTTATTAATAAAATAATTAGTATTTATATTTTAAAAAATACCCGCGAAGCTATAATTTTAATTAAAGCGATTAATTTTACTGGAAATTTCGAGACCGATACGCTGATATACGAAAAAATTATTTAATAGATATATTTAGCTAAAGTCGACGAAGAAGATATAAAGAAGTTTTTCGATAAGGTAGACTAATTATTAAAAATTAAGGAAAAGATTATTAAGATTTTAAACCGTTTTAAAGGATAGAAGTATATTAGCGAAGTCGTTGCTTTTTTACATTCGCTAACGGAGGAGATCCTTCCTTATCGCTCGTACAATTATAAAATCGAATTATAATTAAAAGAATAACTTCTTAACGTACGGCTACGCTATATATTATTTATAAAAATAATTATTATTAAAAAATGAATTAATAATAATTTAAAGAAGAAATTTATTTAATTATTATAATTTGTAGCTATTTCCCCCTTTTTACTAATTAAGAAACCTAGAGGCGGAGTCTATATTTATATAAATTATTATAGTATTAATAATATTATAATAAAGATATATTATCCGCTGCCGCTAATCAAAATTTTTTTTAATATTATTTATAAAATCAAGATCTTTACGAAATTTGAATATTATCGCTACGTTTAATAGGATCTATATTAAGGAGGGGTATAAATAATTTATTACCTTTATTACCCGCTTTAATTTCTACGAATTTATTATATATCCTTTTAATTTATAAGGCGCGTTGGGAACCTTTTAAAACTATATTAATAAAATTTTATATAATATTTTTAACGTTTATACTATTATTTATTTCGACAATATTTTAATTTATTCTAATAATAAAGAAGAATATAAAGAATATATTAAGGAAGTTTTATAGAGGATAATTAAAGTAAGGCTCTAAATCGATATTAATAAATACGAATTCTATATGTAGCGAATTAAGTATTTAAATTTTATTATTACCCTAAGCGGTCTTAAAATAGATTTAGAGAAGGTCTTTATAATTACGATATAGGAAGTTCCGGATTTTAAGAGGTCGTTTTAGCGCTTCTTAGGATTCGCCAATTTCTACCGTCGTTTTATTAAGCATTTTTCTATTATCGCCGGCCTACTATACGAATTAATTAAGAAAACGGTAGAATAGGAATAGGATAAATAGTATTAAAAATCTTTCGAAATATTTAAAAAGGTTTTTAATAGCGGACCCGTTCTTCGTATTTACAATTAATTTAAATAGACTATTATAAAAACAGACGCTTCTAATTGGGTTTATAGCGGTACATTATTATAATACAATAATAACAGTATTTTTTACCCTATCGCTTACTTTAACTAACGGTATTCTTTAATCGAATATAATTATAATATTTATAATAAAGAATTATTTATTATTATTAAAATATTAGAGGAGTAGCGCCCCGAATTAAAAGGAATATAATAATTATTTGAAGTCCTTACGGATTATAAGAATTTAAAGTCCTTTATTATTAATAAGTAGTTTACCCCTTAATATATATAGTAGTCCTAATTTCTCTCTCAATTTAATTTTATAATTAAATATAGGCTAAGTTCGTTGTAAGTACGTTTAAACGCCTTAAATAAAAAATTAGAAGATTTGCTTAAAAACGAAGCCGACGAACGGCTATTAATTAAGAATAAAATTTTATTCCATTATAATATTTTTATTAATAGATTTTTCGTTCTAAAGAATAGAGAGGAAATTATTAACGTCGGGACTAAATATATTTATAATTTAAAGGTAATAAATAATAAATTTATTAATAATTTAATTACGGAGAATTATAAAAAATTAATATTTTTATAAAATTTATTCGCTTACTTATCGGACCCTAACCGCCGTATATAATTTAAAGAGGTAAAAGATTAATTAAAAAAGGTATTCTTCGCTAAATATAGGGTAATATAGGGATAAGCCTACTTTCGAAGCGCCGTTATCGTCGACCCTAATAATACCGAACTTTAATTCTAATTCCTCTACTATATATATAATTTACTATTTACTAATTACTTAAATTATAAAAAAACTTATTTATTACTTTCCTAATCTTTCTTCTAACAAGGGATATTTAATATTATTAGGGCCTATTATAAGGTTTATCTATTATATACTAAATTTAAACTATTATGATATTCCCTGTACGGGTTTTTAAAGCTACTAGCGGTACTTTTTATATTATAGAAGGACATTTTTATAAATTATATTACCTTTTTAATTCCCTACGTACGCCGGGGTTAAAAATTCAAATACATAGCCGTCGTCGTTAATTATTTAACGAAAATATAATATTTTATTCCTATTATCGGCCTTATAACTAAGGAATTAGTAATAGCCTATTAGATTCTATTACATTAAATTGCGGTTCTTAATTAGTTTTATAATTCTAAAGAATATTATCCTCCCGCTTAAAAATAATTTTTAAACTCTCCTTCGTATTCTACCTAATTATTAACGGTTAAATAGAATATATCAATATAAAAATAGAGAAATATTTTCGTTTCTATATTAATTAGGCGTAGGATAATTAGGTAAATTGGCTCCTAATTACAGAATTTACTAATAATAATTTAGTTTCTAAAATAACGGGAATATCCTTTTTCTTTACTAATTACAATTTCTACCCTTATATAGGTATTAAACTAGCGAAATTGTACCCGTTAAATCTATTAATTTAGTAATAAACAAAGTATTTTAAAGCTAACGAAGTAGCTAACTATTTTAAAAAAGTATTAGAATTCGTTACGGACTAAGTAAAATAAATTTAATAATAATACGAAATTAACGTTAATATTCGATAAACGGATATCCCGAAATATAGAGCGGGAAATAAAATCTTATTTAATAGGGAGAATTTCAATACCGGCCGCCCATACGTAAAATTTACCCCCCTTTTTAAAAGTCCGTTCGAAATTATTAAAACGGATAATTATAAAATTATATTTAAATTCCTTATTAATACAAAATATAATTTAACCTTTTACGTTAATAAAGTTAAATTATAAGCCGAAGTAAATATTTTAGGATAATTAGAAGTATAAGAAAGGGACGTTCGTATAAATTACAGCTATAATATAAAGAGGATTAATAACGAAGAGGATTTAGTAGAATAGGATTTCGTTAAAATCGACGGCTGTTATAAAGTAATTAACGGTCGTTAAGAATATTTCATTATTTAAATATTATTTTGTTAGCCTTTATAATAGCCGCGTATTAATATAACTATATCCTCCAATACGATATAATAATTTTACGAAGTATATTCGGAGGCTCTAATACTTTTAAATTAGTTAGCGGCGGAACGGAAGTAGAAGAGGACGTTAGAAGAGATAGAAAAGCCGGTTATAGAAGCGGAGGCTCTACGAATAAAGTACGAAAGGAAATCGTTACAATTAACGGCTATAAAAATTTTTTACAGTTGGATTGAACGTTTAATAAGGTTATTTATTATTTTATATAATTTTAGTTAATTATATAGTTTTTTTTAATCCGAAGAAGTATTATAGGGTTAGCCTATATTATATATACTAGTAATAGTAGTTCTCTAAGACTATTATTACTATTTCGGTTAATTGGCTGCGGCCTCCCGCTATAGACCTACTAGGGTTTATAGCTCGAGTCCTATAAAAGCCTATCTCCCGAACGTACTTCTACACTTCTCTTCCTTTCCTCTCTTCGTGCAATTACGTATATCTTATATCTACACCCAACCTCTCGCCCTCTACCCGTGATACCTATCTATTTACTACTTCTACTATTATTATAACTATTAAACTTACTAGTATTTTACTTTATTTACCTTTAAATAAAATAGTAACAATAATATTTATCTTCGGTACAATATTTACCGGTTTACCTTCCTCCGGTATTTCATTTATCGATTTACTTTTATAATTAAACTCTTTTAATTATATTAAATATCTTTCTTCGTAGTTTCTTACTAATTCTTACGCAATTTCTATAAATGAATTATAGTATAGACTTCCCTAAGGATATTATTAATTATATTCAACGCTATAACTTTTATACTTTACTTAATATTCGATTAACGGCTTACCTCCTTACTATATTATCCTTTTATTTATAATTCTTTCGACCTCGTATAATTACTAATCTTCGGTATCCCTATTTACTATAATCTATTTAATTAATTCTTCGGTACGACAGAAGGGGTCTTTACCGTCTAAATATTCCCTCAAATAATTTACCGAAATAACTAAATAGATTTTTTAAAATAAGGGTAATTCCAATTCATATACGAGGTTATTTACCTTTCGCTTAATTATAAAGGGGCCTACTCGTTAATCGGCATATTTATATAACTTCGTTCTTAAAATATAGTATCCCTTATATAACTATAATATTACTTTATCTCCTACGCTAAATTATAATAATTTATATCCCTTATTAAATATAAATATATATTTAATTATTACCTAATTAATTACTTCGACCGCTTTACGTTAATATAAATTCCTAATAGCCTAGAGGTCGTTATTAATATAATCCCTAGGTTTCAATAAATCCAGCGCTATATTAAGTTTAAACCTTAGTACAATTTCGTTAGGCATTCGTCCTAGAAGTATCGATAAACTATTATTTAAATTATATTAAAATACTAATAGGATATTTAGCTACGGTATATCTAGGTTCTCGGCCGTATAATACCGCAATATAATTTCAACCTCTTAATTACATTATTCTATTTAGCCGTTCGCTTTTAATTTCTACGCCGTAGTATACAATAATATAGCACTTAATTTCTTAAATACTACCTTCTATACTACTAATAAAAACTTAGAATCTCTATCCGATATAAATATATAAAATAATCCCTAATTATAAAATAATAATATTATAATTAAACGTTCTACCTATTATTCGGCTATCTAATCGGTCTAGCTTAGTATTAATATTATCTTCTTACTATAATTATAAATAATTATTATTAGAGTATTGTAATTATCCCCTTCCTATACTATTAATTAATTAGGTTATATAGGTAGGCCTACGATAAAATTTATATAAATAGTATAATAAAGTATAGGTTGTAGTTTGAGCGGTTTTAGCTACCTTAGTATAGCCTTTCGATTTATTTTCAATCTTATATACTAGGGGTAATATCTAATATAGCGCTTTAACGCCTTAATTATCCTTAGGAAGTTTAAACTATCTAATTCTTATATTATCCTTATTAGGCTAAAGTAGTACCGTTTATTATAAATTAATTTCAAGATTTCTTATATATAATTAGCCGGTACGTATAGTTTCGTTGTACCTCTCTATAGATAATAGTATAATAAGCTATCGTTTAGCCGAAAAGGGAATTATTTATTTACGTTTAGCCCGAGCTTCGCGTTGCGTTCGTTATACTCGCGTAGTTTCTATATAATAGAATTATAATACTTATCTTTCTCGTATCCTTCAATAAATTTTATTTTAATTTCTTCGCTTATATAAACGTAAATAGAATATATAACGTCCTTTTAAATATTATTTAATTCGCTAATATCTAGTTGTAGCTCTATTTTAGCGCTTAATAGTCTAAAGAAGGTATTTAATACATTATTAACTTTACTTAGTATATAACGTATATTTAATTTAAATTATAATAAATATATTAAAGCAATAATTAATTAGGAATTTAATTTCGTTAAATCCGTCGTATTAAATATAATGATCTGGAGTGGAAAACACCACACAGGAAGAGAGACCAGCTCCCTACCACAGAAAAACTAATTCAACTAATATAAAAATTATAAGAATTAATACTTTAGAGAGGAGAGTAGATCTGCCGTAAAATAGTTCCTATCCGTAAAATGAAGACGAGGAAATCCTTATATTCCAACTATCGACTACCTAGGAGGAGATTAGAGCCAATATTCTTGTGCCCAGCCGGCTCACGGTCAGCCGTGCCTGCCGGGCTGGGCCCACTTCTTCCTAGCACCACCACCATGCTTAGCTAGGTTTTTCCCCACGATCGTTCGTAGCCTTGTTTCCTTTTACAATACAACATCATCTTTCTCTCTCTCGCTTTCTTTGTCCCTGTGGTCCAAGAGGTTATAAGCCCTCTCGCGCAAAAGCGCACATTCATCTGAATACCGTTACGCTTTCCGCAGCGTTTGCAGTAACTTTGGAAGCTATCGTATCGTTTGCGACGGCGACCGCCAAACCCCTCCCTCGTCGCAATTAAGTTAAATCGAAGCGTATTTTTCGTTGCGATTAAATTAAATCGAAGCGTATTACCGACCCTTCGTTGTAATTAAGTTAAATTATTACGTATTTCATCCTCCTCGTTATAATTAAGTTAAATTAAGATGCAATCTTCGTTATAATAGAATTAGACCGCTTCGCTTCCCCGACCTTTTATCGTACTCAAATTAGATTGCCTCGCTTTATATATTTCAAACGATTTAATTAAACTAATATAAAATTCGACAATTACTTTAACAATTACTTCTCGAAATGTATAAAAAATCCTTCTCCCCTCTAAGATTTCTAAAATAATTCCTCTCCCTCTATAACCTACTTATATTTAATCTATCGAATAAATATTTAGAAAACTACATTATAGCGAACCCTTTACCCCGCCCTCCCTTGCTAAATATAGCCCCAATAGTAAGCCCCTAAATATTAAACGGATAGTTATTCAAATTTATATTAATAAAGACGATTTAATCCGTTAAATTTAATATTAGCCAAATTTCATAGTTATAAGGATATTAGAATTAGGAAGAATAGAAATCCGAAGTCGCAATAACGATAAATTACTATAGACTATTCAACTTCCTACGAATTAACTTCAAAATCTATATTTCCGTAATAGACGAAATTAAAGAAATATTCCGATAAGGACGATTTCAAATATATACTATCCTTCGAAATTATATTAAACCTATTATATTAAAATTTTAAATTTACGGCTATACCTTCGATAAATTCTCGGACAAAAATCCCTATACCCTATAGTAAGTATTTAAGTAAATTATATTAGCCGTATTAAAATTTAGTAAGGGAGATATAGTTAAAGAATTTTATAATATAGATTAAGAATACTATAATAATTTACAAACGTATTTTACCTAATATAATTAATTCTAAATAACGATTAAGAGTATAGGTATTAATATAAACGAATATATTAAATCGATTATTTTACTTAAAGGTTTAGAATTTTATAATAAGTATTAAATTGAAAACTAATATAATTTAATAGATTCGGATTTACTAAATTATTAAAGTATCTTTAATAAAGTTATAAAACTAATAAACAAATAATAATTTAATATTTATCTCGCCGTTAATAGGAAGATATTTATAACTACTACTATATTAGTACAACCCTCTTCCTCTTCGATAACGATTAAAATTAAATATTCGGATCCCAAATATAATTGTATATATAATAATAGAATTACTAACCCTTATTATAAACCTTATAATTATTATTACCCTAAAGGCGATATAATATATTATAAATTACACCTAGAATTCAATCCTAAAACCCTACGAATTAATTTATCCGTTAACCCCTAAGTTAATAGGGTAGTACTATTATTCGACTCCGCCCCGGTAGGGGGTATAGTTAACCTAACTTACAATAACGACGTCTATTACTCCTTAATAACTATTACTAATTATAATAATTATAAAGATAATTTAATTAATAATATAGACGGCTTTACTTTAATAGTATTATTAGGAAATAATAGAGATTAGGTCTATTTAAATATAAATACCTTAAACTACCTCTTTAATGACGAAAAGTAATTCTTATCTATTAATAAATTCGATAAATTAATATCTTTTAATATTGTAAATAAAAGTAGGGTACAATTAACCTATAGAGGTAAAGTTATATTAAAATACATATATCCGAATAATTAAATAATTAACTTACTACTATATAATTTTATACTAACTAAGAACACCCCGATAAACCTTATATTAATAAAATAATTAAAGAGAGCAAACTTTATTATTAATGGAAAGAATAATAAAATAATCGTTAAAAAAAGCGGCTAAATAATTATATAATTTTATTAATATATAAATATTACCTTATTTAATATTTATATAATTCTTAAACTGAAAAAATTCCTAATTTACATTATTATTGAAATAATCGCGCTCGCCTCCCTAGGAACCGTCAACTACGCTATTATATACCGTCGCTTTATATATATAAATATATAAAGAGTCCTACTAGCATACTAGAAAACGGGGATCCTAATTAGCAAGAAGGAAGCTAAAGTATATAAATACTACTATTGCCACTTAAGCAAATCTATTAAAATTATTTTATACGACCCCCTACTTCCAACTTCAAAAATATTCGCTAAAATTTATATTAATTCTATCTTATATAAACCTAAGGGGCTGGGTAATTAAAACTATATAATATACATTATAAATCGATATTTATAATTCTAATAATATTTTACGTATAATAAGAAGTCGGACGGTTTCGAATAGTTTATTTACTTTATTACTTAATTAGAAAAATAGACAAGTATTTATATTTAAATAATATATATCGATAATGGCACAAAGTTTTTAATTAATAAATTAAAAATCTAATATAGAAAATATAGTAAAATACTAGTAACTACGGTTCCTAACTATCTAAAACAAAACCCTATATTAGAACGTTACGGCCGCACTATTATAAAAAGTACCCGTATTTTAAATTTTAAAATTAAATTTCCAAAATCATATTAGCTATTTGCTAAAGTAATTTACGTCCTCGTTTTCAATTAACTTTCCCATTTAGTATTAAGTAATATATTACTACTAAAAATTTTCACAAAATTAATTAATTACCTAATAAATTAATATTAACCTAATATCTATTACTTACGAATATATAAAGCGATAGCCTATATTTATATTAATAATAGAAAGTAGAGGCTTAAAAGTAGAAAGATATTAGCGAAAGCAATCGTCGGGAAGTTATATAATTATAAAGATTTAATTAAAAAAGTCTATAAAATTAAATTAAATAATAATAGTAAACTTATTAAAACGCGTAATACTAAATTTATTAAAGAAAAATACCCGTTAAATTTTATTAATATAAATCTCGCTCCTACTTTATTCGAAATAACCTTTAATAATATTTACTTCTACGAAGGTTTTATTATATTTATATTTAATTACGAAATATATTTTAATACAAATAATATTTCCTTTCTTCGAACTTTAACTATAATGTTTATTTTAACTTAATACGAAATAATTATAGTACTTAACGTAACGTCTAAAATGATTAACGTACTGTTTAAAACGCCTAATTAAAAGACTCCAACCGCCCTGGGTATTTACCTAACGCCTAATACTATATTAAATAAACTATTTTAATTACTTATAAATATTTAACTTCCTAAAAGCCCTATTTTATTATTAGTAAATAAGGATATAGAGATAAGAGATTATGTAAATATAATATTAAGCGCCTACCTTAATAAAGATAGCGAATTTATACCCCTAAATAATATACTATACCCCCTTCCTAAGCGTAAAATATTAATAAAGTGTAAAACGATTAGCCTATTACCTATTCTACTATTGATTCGATTTTTAAAACCCCGCTGCAAACTTTAGAATAAGAATTATTAATAGGATATATACGATTTAAATAGTAATCTAATAATAAAGGGTACGAAAGTAGCGAAGTATTATGTAGTTATTACTTTAATTACTATTCAGGATATAAATTTAAAATTTTTAATTAAAATTAACTTCTATTTTCTATCAGTAATAATTAACTAAATACCCTATTTACCGAAATTATATAAAAATATTATTAAACGGAGCGATTTTAAAACCTTATAGTATCCGGCGATAAAAGAATAAGTAAATAAGTTAATAGCGTTCGGTATATAGGATTTTATCGATTTACTAAATAGTATTAAAGTTATATTAAGAAAATAGGTACTAAATTAAAAGTTTATAATAATTAGCGAATAATTAAAAAATAGGGTAAAATAGGTTGCTTATAACAATTTTAAATATAATAATTATATACTATATAAAATATATTCAACCGTCGTCCATACGTCTAATATAAAGATCTTCATTATATTAATAGCAATTATAAACTTAAAATACCGGCAATTTAATATAGTAATAGCGTATTTAAATACCCTAGTACCTAAAAACGAAGTTATTTATATTAAATAACCGATAAACTTTAAAAATAGTATTAAAAGGGTTTATCGACTAAATAAAATACTATATAATTTATAGAAATTAGTAATCTAATAGTATAAGACAATAACCCCAGAAATGAAGGTCCTTAAATTCGAATTTTTAGCAATAAATAACTATATTTTTAAAAACGAAATAACTAATATTATTATCTTACTCTACGTTAATAACCTTTTAATTACTGGGCTTACCCAAACGATTATTAATATTATCGCTAGCGCTCTAGGAATAGTATTCGAATTAAAAGATATTAGTAACTCTTCCTCCTTTTTAAATTATTTAATTATTTAGGACTAACCTAATTATTATATTTATCTTTATTAAAAAGTATATTTGAAAAGGATTATAGAATATTTTGATAAAAGAAAATTAAATGTAATATCTACCCTATAACCTCCCAATAAATTCGATTTACTAAAGCCTAGATAAGAGGTTAACGAAATCTTCAGTATAATAAAAGATTACTAAAAACAAATAGGTAGCCTAAATTTCCTATCCTTTTATACGAAACCCGATATTATGTATATAGTTATAAAATGATATAAGGCCAACGCTAGCCCCTTAGAAGAATATTAGAAATTGAATTAGTATTTATAGAAATATCTTAGCGCTAATTTTAATAGGGGGTTAAAATGTGGCGGCAAATTCCTTATTAATAATTTTAAATTTTATATTTATAGTGATACTTCCTTTACAAACGATTTATTTACTAAAATTTCGGTTAAAAAATATATAATTATATTAGCGGGTATACTAATTATTTGGAAATTAAAGAAATAAATTTTAATTATATTATTAACTTTAAAAGCGGAATTTATTAATTTAATTCCTACGGTAAAAGTTTTATACTAGGCTAGAAACGTATTAAAAGAAATAGGATTTAATTAGTTAGAGCCGTAAATCTTATTTATAGATTTAGCGAACGCTAAGTATATTACGCTTAATCCAATTTAAATGGCTAGAACCTACTACTTAAATCTGCGTTATAAATAAATTATTAACGTAATAGCGAAAGGAAATTTTTATTTAATTTATATTGCTAATAAGGATATAATTGCTAATAAATTGATTAAGGGACTAGATAAGATAGTATATAAACGTTTCGTACAATAGTTGGGTATAGTATTATTTCCTAAAACGATTTAAGATAGATTGATAGAGATAATAGGGGTTGGAGCGCGGGTTTTTCGACGCAAGTAGATATGAATTTTGAATAGAGATGGCGATATCTGGGGTATATAGATAGATAATTGCTTTCTGGTTTTCTAGTGTTGGAGGGGCTGTTTTGTGCCCAGCCGGCTTATAGTTAGCCGTGCCTGCCGGGCTGGGCCCACTTCTTCCTAGCACTACTACCATGCTTAGCTAGGTTTTTCTCCGCGATCGTTCGTAGCCTTGTTTCCTTCTACAATACAATATCATCTTTCTCTCTCTCGCCTTCTTTGTCCCTGTGGTCCAAGAAATATTAAAATATTATACTCTAACGAATCTTCGAAAGAGGTTGAAGGAATAAATTTAGACGTTAATTTTCTTAAGAGGGGATTACGAAGCAAAGGAAGAATAAACTTAATACGGGAAAACGAATTTAGGATTAGAATTCGTATATATTCTTCTAAAAAGGAATATTATTTAGTTTAAATTACCTATCTCTCTTCCTAAATTTCGAAGGAGATTCCTTCTCCTTTTATCTTTAAAGTTCAAACTTATAACTAATAGTACCTAACTAAGTAGTTAATCTACTCTTACTTATAATAAACTGCTTTATTCCTTTAATAACCCTATAATCTTTAGCTAAAGAAAAAAACGTAAAAAAATTCCCTAAATTAAATTTCCCTTTAAATTTACAATAAATCCTCTTTATAAATTCATTAAAAGAAAAAAAAAGGATAAACGGTATAAACTTATTATAAAAATAGTAAATCTAATATTAATTTCCTTTTATCTTTACCAATTTCCTCTCCTACGTTTTTATTCGGCTAACCTTTTCTTTTCTTCTAGCCGCGCTTTATACTTTCGGGTCTTCGCCGCTTTATAATCTTAGGCTTAAATTATTTCGATTTCGCCTAAATACTAATATATAATCGCTCTTATAATTTTAAAATTAAATTTTTTCAGCGTAAAAATATTTAAATACTATTTATTATTAAAGGAAAGAGAATATTTATATTTTAACTTATATTTATCTTTTTCGATTTAATTTACTACGTAGAAATTTTTATCCGTCTTTATTTTTATTAAGAGTATAAAATAATTAGCGAAGATTTTCTTAATTATAATAAATTAAATATTTTTTCTTAATACTTTTTCGCAATTTTCCTTATCCTTCTTTATTTAAAGGGTAGCGGGGGGATTAATTATATTTGGGAATTAAACGGGTTAAAATATACTTTCACGTAATAAGGAGATTTATATATTTAATAAATTCTAAGTAAAAATCTCTTATAGGCTATAAACTAGCCCTTTCTTAATTAATTATCGTCGTACAGGTCTTTATTATAATTCAGTCTAATTAAGAAAATTATAAAAAACTTTTAAATCTTTTATTTCTTTAAAGCGAATTATCCTACTAATTATTATCGTATAGTTATTAAAATATTTCGGCTTACCTTAGTATTTCAATTCGTTTTTAAATTTTAAAAAATAGTAATTTTAAATATAGTAATAGAATTATTACTTCGCATTTAATATTATACGACTTTTTCTCTACTATTTAATTTATAGAATATTATAAATAATTTTTATTTATTATCGGACTATTATTTTTTCGACCTATTCCTTATCATTAATTTAATTATACGTCCTCTAATAATTACCCTCCTCCTATAAACGAAAATATTTATTAAAGTATATAGAACAATTAATTTTTATCCCCTTTCGACTAATTTCGATAAGGAAAATACGGGCAATTTTAAATATTTAAAGACTATAGGTCTACTAGTAGTATTATAGCGGAAAATTTTTATTAATCTACTATATCTACTTTAGGATTTCTAATAGGCAATTTCCTATCTTATTTATATATATATAATTATTTACTATATATTAAAAGTAAATATTCCTTATAATTTCCTTTCGGCCTCTATTATAAATATTATTATAATAGTACTATCCGAATTTTCCTTAGTCGAAAATCATTAAACTAAAATAAAATTTATAAACGATAAAGATATACTATTACCTTATCCTTCGGAAACTCTAATACAATTCTATAGAAGAGGTCGGTAGCTAATTTCTAACGGTAATCGGCTATACTTCTAGCGGGATATAAATTATATCCCTAAAATTCTTTAAAAATTAGAATAGGGCTACGATAATTAATATACCCTTAATCTAATTCTTTATATTATATATATATTATAAATTAACGAACCTTATTATAGTAAATTCTTAATTTATTAAGGGGGTATCCTCATTCGTACTATAATTACGAAGGGCTTCGGGCAAATCTTTATTAATTGCGCGCTAATAGGATATTTTATCCTATAATAATATAGTAACGTTAAAAATAAAAGAGTTTTTCGTATTAACTTTACTATTTTTAAAAAAGTAGACGAATTTTTAATTAATATTTATATAATAATCTTTAAGTAATTGATTTTCTATACGAAGGGGGTAAACTTCTTTAAATTTAAGTTTTTAAGCTAATTAATTTTGGGTTTCCCAATTCTAGCGTATAAACGTTTTATAAATAGCGCGGTGAATATTCTTAGGAAGACCCTAATATAAATTATATAGGAGTAAAAGACCCTTTAGGATAAAGGTAGTAAACGAAGAGATAGCGGGTAAGGAAAGTATTATAGTAGATTTATTAATAAAAAAAATTTTTTAATAGGTAAATTGGGAAGGGTAGAAAAAATACTTAGGGATTTAATATAAATAAATTATTAAAGGTAGAAATTTAGAAAAAGAAATCTAGTAAGGGAAGGCCGTTTTCTTATAAATAATTAGCAAGCTTTAAAGTTTAATCTCCTCCTTTCTTTAGGGGGGGCTACAATTTCTTGTATAAGCGTTTTCCTTTCTAGGTATTTATCGTATACTATATTTCGTCCCTAAATAAAATAAAGGGGATAAGGAAAAAATCTTCCTAAGGAGGTTTAAAAAAGAGGGTATTTAAGTAAAGTTCTAAGGTTAGAACCGTTTATTAAAGTACTTCCTAGTATAAAATTAATAGAAGAATATTTTTACCTTTATTTATTAATTTAAATTAATACTTATTTATATTCCAAATTATTAAACTTTTTTAGGGAAGGTATAAGGTAATAATCTTTCCTTTAGTATTTTTTCTTTCCGCCTTATTATCCCTTTTATAATTAGGGGGAAATTAGGTAATTGAAACGGGGGAATTTTATACCTAGCTACTTACTTGGTAATACCCTTTTATTAGATAATAGTTATAAATAGTACTTCGTAGAAGGAATTCCTTTTTTTTTTCTTTTATTCAGGGGTTTAGGTTTCTTCTTTAGCTATAGTAATAGTACAAACTATAAACCGCTCCTTCTATTTCAATACCCTTTCTTCCCTTATTACTTTAATTAATTATTAAAATCCTTAAGTATATAATTAAGCCAATTTTTAATCTCCTCTTAATTAGCGTACGTTAATTAAATATAAAAGGATCTTCGATTCCTACTTCTTTCTTAATTTTTCCTATAATTTATATTATTATTATTATTTTATTTAAACTCTTTTTTATATTAATATTATATCCTTATTTTCGATTTCTTTTTCGCCTTCTATAATTAACTTTATTTAGGCTACAATTTATATTAATTTCCCGCCTCTTTCTATTTTTAACGTAATTCTATAGCTTTACTAAAATATTAAAGAGTTGTAAATAAATATTTATAACCGTTTAATTATACTTAAAAACTTAATTCCCGTTCCTTAATTCCCTTTAAAGATAATAGACCAAATTTACTATACGAATAAGCGTCCCGCTAGTAAATAATAAATCCTTTCTAAAATTTATATTAATTTTAACCGTTACCTATTTATCTTTATAAATAGTTTTCAAAATATTTTATACGCCGTAATCTATTTTATATTCGTAAAATATATAAAAATTTATACTCTTAACGTATTAAAAACTATAAGCCTACTCTATTTATAGTAGAAATTACTTAAAAATATTATTCTCTTTTCGTACTTTATTAAGAATTTTAGTATATTTATCGAATATTAAAGGATTATTTTGAAAGCGGCGGAAAATATCTTCGGTAAAAAATCTTATAACCCGATTTTTATCGAAAAGAAGGGGGGCTAGCCTTAAGGGTACTATAACTCTTTACTAAACTCTAAAAAAGAATATATCCTAGCGTTAATAATTTAAATATTTAAATAAGAATAAATAATTAAATCGAATATTAATCTTTATTTCCTTTATTAATTATATCTTTCTTTTAGGAACCGAATTACTTATATTTACTATATTGCCCATCTTTAGAAGACCTTTATATTAATTTATACTAATAAATAATAATAGGAGATTCCGCTTATATAAGCTCCTTTTATTAAGAGAAACTCTATCTGCACGGGGTAAAAACTCTATCTGCACGGGGATCCACTTTGTGTTTTTCAAGTATAACTTTGTCAGACTCTAGTGCATGAAACTGAAAGTAGTGCCAAATTACTCGTCGATTTTTAACGGATTTTTAGAGGTAAGTATTAACTTCATACCCCCATTATAGCCTTAGGCGTGATCGAAATCCTACTTTCTTAGAATTTTGGACTTTTAATATTTCTAAATATTCATTTATAATTGCTTCTTTTCCTAAGGTTTTCTTAGGCTACTAGGTAGATACGCTGTCTAGAAGGGTACTGTCAGATAGAGAAAAAAATAAGGAAAAATTCGATATACTTTTTACCATCTTTTTATACATTCTAGTGCTCTAAAAAGGACATTGAAAGTCACTTTTTCTTCCCCGTGCAGATAGAGTTTTTACCCCGTGCAGATAGAGTTTCTCTTTATTAAATATATCTCTATAAGTCGGAATATTAAAGGGTGGATTTATATTAACTACTATTAATATACTAAGAAGGCTATTAATTATATTACCTCCTAAGAATTCTTCGAAGCCTTTAAAACTTTTAATTAATATAATAGGGATTTCTATAATAGAGAATATAATCTCTTACTTAAAAATAGGAACGGAAGTTCTCTAATATCGATCGAAAATTTTATTCCTCCTTAATAATTTTATTATCCTATTCCTATACTTTAAAATCCTATATAATAATTTAAATAGAGAAAGTCTTTTCGCACCGCCGCAAATGTCTTTTCGCACCGCTATTAAAAAAGGCTTTTGGAGGTAACTCAGCGAAACTAAGGCCGTAGCATATAAAAAGTATATCGGAATTTTATTTATTTTCCTTCTATAATATGGTGTGTCCGGCGTACCTAGGCGCCCTCTATAGCTCTCAGTATACAATAAAAGACGAAAAAACTATTTATTTATTTTAAATTTAGAATATTTGCATTGAGTCTTTCCTTTAAGTAGATACGTCTACGGCAACTAGACTATGAAATAGAGTAGAAAATTACAAAAATTCTAGTACCATTTTTATACCGACAACTTCTTTTTTAGCAAAGTTATACTTAGTGGTATTTTGGACGGCGGTGTATAAAGACATTTGCGGCGGTGCGAAAAGACTTTCTCTTTAAATATATTCGGTACGAAATAGAAGTCCTAGGGTTAAAAGGGAAAAGCTTAAATATTAGGGGTATTAAAATTAATAATAAATTCGGGAGTGCAAAACTACTTCTTTTACTTACGCTAATTAAAGAAGAAATTATCCCTAGCGAAAATAAAAATAATTAATTAATTCGGAAGCGTCTTCGTTCCTTTTACAATATTTAATATATTTTTAGCTAGTAATTCCGAATTTAGGATAAGGAATTGTTGGTCATTTTTAAGGAGGAAGAAATCTTACGAAAAAATTTCGGAGCGGGGTATTTTATCAGTATTTTTCGGGGGGGAATAAAAAAAGGTAGTAGTAATTTAATAAATAGAAAATAATATTATATAATATATTCTTCGATATATTTCCCTTAGTACGGATCTTTATGTAATAGTAATACTCTTTATTTCGTAATATATCTTCCCTTCGAAAACGGTTAAAACCTAGAATACCGCTTTTGTATAAAAATAAAAACTCTAATAATAGAAATAGTAAAAAGAAAAAAAAAAAAAAAAATAGAAGTAAAAAATAATAAGAATAAAAGGTAATAAAATATAAACGTATTTAAAAAGTAGGAATAAAACTATTATCCTTCGCGGGTATTATACTCTAAAGGTAGAGATTTCTTCTTAGACGTCTAGCCGGAATTATATTAAAGCGCTAAGAAGTAATTTATAGCAAACTAACTATTAGAGGGTATTATTTATTTAAATAACTTTACTAATATTTTATCGGTCTAATATTTAGCTCTATATATATAGATTATTAATAACGGAGTAATCGAGAGCGGTCTTATATAATCTCATCGTTTCTCTTTTCTCGGGAGAAGTAGAAATTAGAGGTCGGTCCTTAGTAATTTATATTCAATTAAACGGCCTTAAATTTCGGTAGTCTTAAATAGTATAAAAAACTAAAGAAATAGATTACGTCGTTTCCTTCGCTAAACGTTAATACTTTATTATATTATCCTAATAATTAATAATAATTCCAAATAGCCTAAAAGCATCGTCTTCTTTAAAAAAAGTAATAGGAAATCGGATATTTCTCTTCCTTTAATCCAAAACCTCCTAGTAAGGTAATTAGTAATAAATTATTCAATTAAAAAGGTAAAATCTTCTAATATTTAAATAGTCTTCCCGAACCTAAAATTTAAATAGCCTTTCCAATAGCTTTAAATAACCCTTAATAATAATCCCTAACTTTAATAACTTAAATTACCTTCGTAAATAACGAAGTTTATACTATATTTAATTAAAGAATATAAAGAAATATCCGCTAAACTAGAATATTAATAGTACGGATAAAGTAGCCTTAGAGGCGGTTTCTAAATAATAGAAATAACTAACGAAAAAATAAGTCTTCTTTAAGAAAAATCTTCCCTTAAAAGGGTAGCCTAAATAAATTTCCTCCCTTTTAAAGCCTTACAAAATAGATTACTCTTCAAACTAAAAATAATAATTATATTTAAATAATACGCCAATTTCTCAATCGTATATTTTAAACCTATTTTTACCTAGGTTTATAATTCCCTAAAGGCCTTTAATATATTAAGGCTAGAAAATAAGTCGGAATTATTTACATTATAGAATTAGCAGGGACTTCCTTTTATTCGAATTTTTAAACGAAAAAAATAAAATAAATAAATAAAAAAATATAAATTAACATTAAAATAGTAGGGGGGAAGAAATAAAAGGATATATTTTTAATACGTAAGGATAAGGAGGAAATTGGGGAGGGAAATAGTAGAAAATAAAAAGAAAAAAGAAAAAAGAATAAAAAAATATTAAATCGAAATCCTCGGTCGGAGTACGGATTTCCTTATTATTTATAACGTTTTATAGGGTTAGGTTTAGTATTATACTCCGAATCTATTCTTCTATTAAAATTCTTCCTCTTCTTCTTCGGAGTCTATTTTTTCCTAATTACCCAGTAGCTTAGTATTTAATAAGGGGATCTCTAAGCGTTAATTCTATCTTACTATTTTTGCCTTTTATATTTTAATACGAAATTTTATTACCTATTATAATTCAAATACTATCCTTTCTTCGTTTAGGCCGGTATTTAAATCTTGCTATTTTATTTCTTCTAGTATTACTCTATCATTAAGCAATTTAAAATTTCCTTATCCTCCTTCGAAATTAATTTAATTTAATAAAACTTCGGGTTCGTTTACTATTAATATTATACTATCCTTTATAATGAATTTTTTAATCCTTTAAAAGTTAACCGGCTTATTAATTTTTACGCTATCGAATATTCCAATATAATAAATATTACTTAAAATTCGGCGGATATAGTACGGATTTTTCTATTAATAAATTAATTTCTTACTAGAATTTATATTAATACGTCGGATATTATCGTAGATTAATATTAAATCTCCCTCTTCAATTTAGCTATTCAAAAGTCTTATCCTTCGCTAATTATATTTATTATAGTAGTGAGCAACCTTCTCTCTTACTACCGCAATTTTTTCAGCTATTTAGGCGAAGTGGTATTTGATATTTATATATATAGCGGCTACAATAGAAATTAGCTCCTCTTTTATTATACGTTTATTATTATTTTCCTAATTTACTACTCGTTAAGAAGGTAAATTAAATTTAATAGGGGTAATTGGGTTATAACTATAAGTAAATTAAAAGGGAGTATATCCGTAATTGCCTTTTATTATTATATAATTGGTAACGAGAACGTAGGGTAAATGCGTCTTCTAATTGGCGTTATTCCCGTCGGTTATTTTAATTAAAGAGGCCTCGATAATTGAATATCCTTATTCGTTTAATTTATTTATTTTCGAATTATAAAGGGTAATAATATATTTTAAAATTCCTAATAAATTAATTATTTCTTTAAATATTCTTATAATTCTAAACTACCGTTTATTAGAATAGAAATAGGAAATCCCTAATAAAGAAAAATTAATTTAAAGAACCTTTAAACGTTTTTTACTTTGGTATTGGGTAGAATAATGGTTTTTACGTAGCTAGTAAAATTATTTCTAATTTCTAATAAAAGTATTTTCTTTTTATTTATATCGGGTATAAATTAAATATTAAGAGTCTACTTTCCTATAAGTTGAATATTAAAAAATATTTATTAATATTTATTTTTAAACCTTTTAGGATTATATTTTTAGTAAGTTAGGTAGGAGCGGATTAATTCTTCTACGTCGGTATATATACCCTTCTAATAATAATATTCGGTAATGTAGTAATACGTCCTTCCCTTCTTCAGTAGCCTACTTTTTTATAATAGCGAAATATAATTTATTTATATTCTATAAAATTATTAATTAACTTTTATAGAAATTATAAGGGATTTATTAATTGTAATTAGAAAATTCCTTCGGAAATAAAGTATTTTATAATATTATTACGGAATTAGCGTTTAAGAATAAATCCTTTTAAGCGGTTAGGAATTTTATACGTTATTAGGTAGGTGGAGATTTCGTGAGAAAGGTCTGATTAATTTCCTTTAAAAATAGGTTTTAGGTTATCGATATAAGTAACGAAGATAGAGTAGATCTATATATTTATAAAGTCGTTAATATTTACTTCGTACTCTTTCTCGTAGAGATTAGAAGGCCCTAAAGGTTTGCGAAATAGATTATCGGTAATTATATTCTTACTTCTAGGAATATATTTAATTTTAAAATTGAAAATTTTAATTTAAGTAATCTATTTTATTAATAAAGTATTGGGAACGTTATTAGTAGTATTATTAAATTAATATATAAAGATTATAGCGTTTATTTTAATAATAAAACGAATGTCGAATAAATATTTTCTTAAACGTTTAAAAGTATAAAAGAAATTTTAAAGCTCCTTCTTAATAATATTGTATTACTTTTTAATTTCTAATTAAATCCCGCTTTCGAACCTATAAGGATATTTTTTATTATCGGGGCCAATCTACTTTAATATTATTCCCCAACCTTTAATCGAAATATTAATTATAAAGTAAATTATATTATACTTCGGGTTATTATAAACGAAGGTTATTAGAATTAGGATAATAATTATAAAGTATTAAAAATACTCTATTATAAATTGCTTATTCTTAGTCTAAATCTATTTAACTCCTTTTTTTATTAGCGTATAAAAGGGGATTACAATAATACCGAAATTCTTAATTTAAATCCTATAGTATCCGATAATTCCGATAAAGGTTTTAACTTATTTAATTTCCTTACCCTTCTTATCCGGTCGGTATTCGTAATAAATTTATTTATTAATCTTTATAACTTTATTTTTATTTAAAGATCTCCTATCGGGATTATAAAAATATCCTACGAATATAATTTCGTTTTAATATTAATTAGATTTAGTAATTACAATAATTCCTCCGCTTAATTTTATATTAAATAAGATTTTATTAATATTAATTAAGTATTCTAAAACGTATTTCTTAATTCCCTTTATATTAATCTCCTCCCTATCGTAATTTGTCCGGAAGCTTTTAATATAAATATTATTAAAGTAGGGTTAGTAAATATCGGAAATTAAGTCGTAGAGTATTCTAATTATTACCCTTATAAATTAAACAATAGAATTAATACTTCTTTAAAGTAAAATTATTATTTTAAAGTAGCTAAAGGGTATAGAAAAGGTAATAATATCCCTATTAGTCTTTTCGAAAGGGATTTAATTATAATTAGAAAAGAAATCGAATAGAAAGATTATTTTGTAACCTTTAAAACCTTTATTGAACTCTTCGTAATCCGGGAATAGATTTATATTTTTTAAAATAACCTAGTTAATTTTTTAAATATTATTAATTAAGTATATACTTTTATTTTTCTTAATAATAAAAAACTAATTATTTCGGTAGGTAGCGTAGTTTTCTTCGAAGATTCCCTTCTTTATCCTTTCTTTAAATAAATTATAAATTTAATTATAGAAAACTTTAGGGATAGGGATAACCTTAGTCTACTAGGTTAAATATAGGATAATACGGATTTACTAAGGGGGAACTATATTAAAATCGAATTTTCTATACTTTATAAAGTCCTAAGCAAGAGTATATTCCTTATTATAGAAGATATAAATAAATAATTTAATTTCGCCATTATTTAAAATACTTTAGACTGTCTTAATTATAGTTTAAAAACGCTCTTCGGTCAACTTTAACCCTTTAATTAAGAGAAAGTCTTTTCGGACAGTCAAGAAAGTCTTCTTATATAGTAGCCCTACCTACTTACACCCTTCCCGCGCGCTAACGCACGCTAATGCACACCAAAATTTTTGAGCCAATTAAATCGCTCGCATCCAAATCGCGGTCCACACTCTACTTCGCCCACCCAGATGTACACCCATCTAGATGTGCACCCAGATTGGCCACTTACAACGCACTTTATAGGGCACTTAGCGGTACAGTCGCACACGGTCGTACATCGCTCAATTGAATCGCTCAACGACTGTTAGCGACTGTTAGAGATTGTTAGCGATTGTTAGCGACTGTTAGCCAGATGACAGCGCTTTGTTTATTTGGTGATATTTCGTAATGCGTGCGACGATGTAAATCGCTTACGAAATCTGGGGGCTTGGCGGGCGCGGTAAGGTTTGCTGACGCTAAGAATAGGCGCGTGGAGACTTAGAATGGATGCGAGCGATCTAATTGGCTCAAAAATTTTGGTGTGTATTAGCGCGGGGGAAGGATGTAAGTGGGTGGGGCTACTATATAGGAAGACTTTCTTGACTGTCCGAAAAGACTTTCTCTTAATTAACTCTATAAATTAAAGAATAATATAATTATCTTATTTCGTACTAAAATTCTCTAAAGTATTAGTAATCCGCTCTTATATTTAGGCCTACTTATCTACCTTCTAGTTAGGGTTTTCTATTAGCTTTAACCTATTAAAGCCTACGTTATCGATTAGGTTAGCTTTTTAACGAGAAACGCTATCTGCACCGCTGGTAAACGCTATCTACACCGCCGTCTAAAAATAAAATCTAAAGTTACTCTACCAAAAAAAGGGTCTATAGCCTCAAAGTAGGCTGGGAATTTTTGTAATTTTCTACTCTATTTAATAGTTTCAAAGTTAGCTCTTAAATATTACCGCAGCCTTTGAACCTACTAATGGTTTAAGAAAAAGAAAGTTTTATTTGGAAATTTCTTACATCTTCTAAAATAGTAGATAGGAGAGGCGGTAGAAGCGTTAGTAAGTATATTATAATAGAGAGAACTTTACCGAACTCAAAAATACTATTTTTATATTTGGAGCTTACTCTTTGCCTAAGTTATACCTTATTAAAGTTTTGGACAGCGGTGTAGATAGCGTTTTGCGGCGGTGCAGATAGCGTTTCTCTTTTTAACCGACCCTTTTATATATAATATTAATTTATACGCGGAAAATCGTTAGTATTTACCTCACTTTCTTTACAGATTTCCTTATAACCTTCTTAAACTCCTTTACTAACGCTTTTTTAATCCTCCTCTTTATTTATTAGGAAATAACTATTACTTTTAATTCTTCCGAATCTTCTTTAATATTAGTCCTAAGATTTTTTCTTCTACTTTATACTGAATATAGCCGAATAGTATTTTCTAAACCCGAATTAACTTTAAAATTAGCGTCTCCTTCTTTAATAATCCTTTAAATTTTTTATAACGCTTTATATTTTTCCTTTTCTTTAAATAATATTTTTACTAAATTTTCCGCTATTTTATCCGTAAGTATAGCGATTTTTTTATTATTTTCTTTAAATTCTATCCAATTCGGTAGTTCTATCCTCATTAGAGAATTAATATTTATAGTACTATTTTTTGCCGAATTATATAGAGGCTATAAATATTATTCGGGAATTAAACCCGCTAATCGGCTCCGGTTAACTTTTAAGCTTTAAAATTTTCGCCGCCTTTATATACTTCGGGGGTAACAGTTAAAATAGCGCGGATTACTATTCCGTTAATAATAATAGAAGTATAATTCTTCTTATTTTTATTGTACTTTATATAAATATTAGTATTTTAAAAGAAAGGCAAACCTAGAATAATTTTATAATTAAGTAAACGGTTTTCGGTAATAAAGAAATAAATTTCCTTACTTTTATCGAATAAGTAGATTTTTTTATAAATTTTACTAAAGAATCCCTTCTAATTATTATTACTATTAATATTAGTAATTTCGGTATTAATATTCGTTAGGCCGAAATGATTTACTAATCCCTTATAAATAATATTATATTTAATTCTTATGTTAAATAAGGCGGTAATTTTTTCCTCTCCTTTCGTTTTAACGGAAATTATTAGTGTAAGTAATATAGAAAATTGGGTAACCCTATTCTTTAAAATTAAAATAGATATTTTAACGTACTTAACAACGTTAATAGAAGTATTATGGAATAATACCCTTTTAATTAATTTAATTTTAAATTTATTAATTTTCTACTACTCTAAAGGAACGTTAACGAATATTAATTAATCGATTTAATTATAGATAATTTGGACGTTCTCTTTTATTAATTTAATAAAATTAGTTAAAATATAGCTATAAATAGATTTCTATTTAATATTTATAATATTAATTTAAATAAGTCCTTTAAGTATAATAGGTCCTTTAAATACGATAGGGATAAATTTATTAGCTTTTGGGGTATTATTACGAGTAGTATTACCGTTGTATTCAAATTTAAGTTTAAGTAAATTGTAATTATTATTATAAATAGTATCGATAAGTAAATTTACTTAATAATAAATAATTATAATATTAACGGGGTTATATTTTATAATATCTTTAATAATAACTGAGATTTTAATGTTTATAAATTTCGCAACTATAAGATAGAATTCTTTTAAATCCGTAATATCGTTATAAACTTTAGGATTTCTAAGCTAATTAAAAAAATAGACTTTCTTAACCTTCTTAATAATAGATTTAAAAGCGGATTACTTTTCCTCTATAGTATTAACGTTATATTTAGCCCCTTTTTTAATTATATTAATAGTTAAAATAAGGGGGATAAATAAAAATATAGGAGTATTATTAAAAGAATTACTTTCGGATACCTAAACCTTCTTAATCTCTCTAAAAGTAATAATTATTATAGAAATTAGGGGTATTATGTTAATTTTGACCTTATTTCTTAAATTAATTAATTTTATAACCTTTAGAAATTTATTAAGGAATTTTTTACTTCTAATTAGGATAGTATATATAGAGGCGACTTACTTTCGAACTTCTAGTATCGGACTATAAAAGTAATTATACCTCCTAATTTAAATAATATTAATTGAAGCTAATATCTTCTTCCCCTTTAATTTCTATATTTCCTCTTACTTTCTTCTAGTACCTTAGTAAAAAATATTAAATTTTAGAACGTAATCAGGCTTATTAGGATTTTTACCTTTATAGTATTCAAATTCCTAATTTTTAAAATTGGAATAAGCAGGATAATTCGGTTTTAAAGCGATTAAAAACTTTAGTAACTCTCCGACTTTCTTTTATTTTTACGTAGCGCAATATAATTTTTAATTTATACGATTCTTATAATTATAATTAGGGTTAAGGAAAACGATAAATAGTATACCCTTAGAAATTTAAACCTTTTAATAAAAATAATATCCGTATATAAGGTTTATATCCTTCTTAACGTACTTATATATAAAATAATTTCCTTTATACTAGTAATAAACTTTTTAATATTTGTTAAAAAATTAGTAATTACTAGATAATAGGTATTGAATTCTACTTCGATTAAAATTATTAATAGGTATAGTATTAATTTAAATAGTATTAGTCTAAATAGGAGGGTATTAAATTTAAGAGGGGTAGTAAATAGTAAATTATTAAAGGGTAAGAAGAGGTATTTAGGAAGGAGGGCGAATATTTTAAGAGATTTAAATTACTAACTTCCTAAATTTTTCGGCAAATTTATTTATAGCTTTATTAATAGCGGATTACTTCTTAGTAAACTCTTTTATAATAATTTAAATAATTTTCTTAACGATTAAAATATTATTATTTTTAGAAGAAATATTATTATTAAATTTAACGACCTTTTTAAAGGATTTAGATGTCTTAGTAACGATTTCCTCTTTATTAAAATTAGAAGAGGCTAAAAATTTAAAAATATCGACTTTATTAAATTATTTAATAATAAAGTTATTAAATTTACTAGCGAAGGTAATTTAATTTATTTAATAAATTTCCTCCTTAAATTTATATATAAAAATAGTAATTATATATTTAGTATTAATATATAACTTCTTATAAAAGTTCTTAATAATTAAATCCTTAATACTATTGTAATTAGTAGAAAATTAATAAGTAAGAAGGGTAAAGTAATTAAAGATAGCGTTAGCGATTTTTATTTTATTATAGGGGATACGTTTAGTATAGAATTTTTTTAAAATAATAAATGTATTATCGGTCTATTTAGGATCTTTAGCTTTATAAGTAATTTTAAAAATTAAAATGAAATTCTCCTAAATAATATTAATATTAATTTTAAATTAGCGCAAGATACTTTTAGCGACGTCCTTAGGCTACTTCTTATATTAGCTAATTTAAATAATAATTTTAAATTTATTATTACTAAAGTTATTATATTTAACCTTTTCTTCGAAGAATTCGAAATACTTAGTAACTTTCTTACCGTTAAACTTCTTCTTAGGGCTAATATTATAAACGTAAACTATAGTATTACCTTTAGTAAAGAAAGTAGTAAAGTTAAAAATTCCTAATATAATAGGCTTTTAAATACCGGGGGAAGGAGAGGTCTTCGGAATAAAAAGGGAAGAAGAAGTATTAAATATAATATTTAGTAATAATTAGTTATAAGGTAGGGGTTTTTAAATTAAAATATTATAATAGAAAGGGAAATATATTAGTAATTATATAGGATTATATTTTAGGTTATTATAATTATTCGCAAACGGGCAGATTTAATATCCTTTATCGAAATACTTCTCATCTTTTAAATACTTTTATACTATTTAAATTAAAATACTTATATTTTAATTGGGGTATTAAGTATTATATTAATTCGGAAGTCCGGTTATAATTTCGCTTAATTAACAATAATTACTATTGTAATAGGAAGTAAATACTACTTTTTTAACCGTACTTATTTCTAATAAGAAATTAACTATTTGTAAAAAGTTGGCTAAAATTATTTACAATATTAATATAATATATTTTAAAAGGGTTACAGCTATTCTAAAGAAGAGTTTAATATATAAATTATAAGTATTTATACTAAATATAGGCGGAAATAATAAAGGGGGGATTTATTATTTATTATTAATTTATAGTCTTTAATTTATTATATAATCTAAACTACTAATTCTCTAATCTTTAATCTATCGTTTTATTAAATTAGTATTTCAAAATGATTCGTTTTTATATTCTATATCGATTGTAATTTAATTAAAGAAAGGAAAAGGGTTAGTATATTTGTCGAAGGGTATTAATAAATTGTAAATTAGACGAAGAATTTAAAATCCATATATATCCGGAATTAAAGTCTCTATTAAATCGAATAAAAGATTTCTTTATTAAAAGAGGTAATTAATTACTTATTATTCAATTTTCAGCTTTTAAATTAATATCTTAAAGGAAATAAAGATAATTTTAATATCTACAAGAAGTTTCGGCTGAAGACTCTTCGAATTAGTATTAGCTAATTTAGTTAGGAGTTTGAAATTTATTTCGTCTTTATTACTATTTAATTTAGAATAGAAAATACTATATAGGAAGAGAGATTAATTCCCTACTATAGAAAAATTAATTTAATTAATATAAAGATTATAAGAATTAATACTTTAAAAAGGAGAGTAAATTTATTATAAAATAGTTCTTATTTATAAAATAAAGACGAAGAGATTTTTATATTTTAATTATCGACTATTTAGGAGGAGATTAGAACTAATATTAAAATATTAAATTCTAATAAATCTTTAAAAAAGGTTAAGGGAGTAAATTTAAACGTTAATCTTTTTAAGAAGGGATTCTAAAATAAAAGAAGAATAAACTTAGTACAGGAAAACGAATTTAGGATTAGAATTCGAATGCATTCTTCTAAGAAGGAATATTATTTAGTCTAAGCTACTTATTTCTCTTCCTAAATTTCGAAGGAGATTCTTTCTCCTTTTATCTTTAAGGTTCAAACCTATAACTAATGGTACCTAATTGAGCAGCTAATCTACTCCTACTTGTAATGAACTGCCCTGCTCCCTTAATAACCCCGTGATCCTTAGCTAAAGAAAAAAACGTGAAAAAATTCCCTAAATTAATAATTTACTTAATTATACCTATTAGAATACAATAGTTTATAAGAATAATAATCGGCTTAATATATAATTATACTAATCAATATAGAGTACAGTATACTTATATTAAATATACTATCTCTAATTCTATAGGCTAGTAATTCTTTTCTACGGCCGATAACCATTTGCTATAAAAAAGGATTGGCTGAATTTTATAGATTAAGATATTTTTCCCGTCCTATTCGTTTTCTTTAATATAGAAAACTATAGCGCCGAAACCCTATTATTTTAATATATTTATTTTGAAGAAAGTAATACGATTTAGGTAATAATAGAAGACGATTATTTCTTTTATTAACTATTCTTATAAGATTGTAAATACCTCTTTTTCAAAGTCTATTAGGATGAATTTTAATAAATTCGTAAATACTTTCTATACTACTATAAACTTCTTCTTAAGTATTTTCCTATCCTTTTTACTCTTTTCGATAAATTTTATTTTATACTCTTTTAATAGCCCAATTTTCTATACGAATTATAGAATAAATCGTTTAAAAAAGTTGGCTATACCTATATAGTATTTTAAAAATATTAAGTCTATTAATTATTGGATATTCTATATAGCGGCTATTCGGTCCGTTATTGTAGCTATATTTAATCCGTCTATATAATAGCTTAATAAGCGTACTAATAAGTATATTACGAAAGACTTCTTTACCGTAATATTTAAATTAATTTCTTTAAACAATTTTAATATAATTTCGAAATATTTCAAATAATCTTCGGCAATATTATTAAATACAATTATATCGTTGATATATCTTACCGCGAATATCCTATATAGGTATAATATCTAATTAATAAAATATTGAACGTACGGTAGGGAATTTTTATACCTTATTAATATAACGTTAAACTTTTCTAAGCCTTTAGGATTAATAAGAATTATTCTATCCCTATATAATAGATATACTTTAATTTAATAAAAGAAAGCTAATCCGTCGAAGTAGTTCGCGAACCTTTTACCCCTTATTTTAGCGATAATTGAGTCCTAGGTTGGAAGGGGGCAAGAATCGTTTATTATAATACGGTTTAACGGGCGTAGATCGATAACTACCTTAGTTTTACAAACGCTGGCTATTGTATATTATACGATAGAATATAGGTATTTAAACGGTATTGCCTTAGTTATCTATTCTAATTTTTTATTTTTGTATATTTAGTCCAAGGTATTATCGAATATTTTTTAGTCTTTTATTTTAATTTAATTGGGTTTTAAAAAGACTTTCTACTATTATTAGCCGTCGACGAAGTCTACGTAGAATATATTTTCGTCGCTTATTTTAATTATACCTCTATTATTATATATATTATATTTATTTAATAGGGCTTTTACCTACTAAATATATTTTAGGTTTTAATTATAAATTTTTATACTATAAATTAATTTAATTTCGGGGATATTATTATCCTTCCCGATACCTAATAATAGATTTCTTTTTTAAATTTCCCGGAAGATCTTTAAAGCGTCTTCTTCTATAAATTTATAATTGGGTATTTCTTAATCGTTTTATATTAATTTATTAGGTTTTTTTACGTCTAGCGTTAATATAATACTTTTTAAATCCGTTATAAATATAAATTCTTACCCTAATTTAACGCCTATTACTATAAATAGCGCCTTCGCCTAAGTTAAGGATATTACCCAATATTTATCTACTTTAATATCTTTTATAATTCTTAGCCGCTAATTATAATAAATTTATATTAGTTTATCTATACTATTTATAACGGATACTAGCTTCGGTATCTTAAAGTTGAATAAATAGTTCTATACGTTAGAATACTTAGTTTCGAAAATATATTCTTTAAGTACCCCCGCCGGAAATATTTCTACAATATAAGTGTAATCTATTAGGATTAACCGGTATTCGTACAAAGGAATTACTATATTATATATTACAGCTACTTTCCAACGAACCGGCCTTATAGTATAATTAGTGTAAACGACTATATTACTATAAATTAATATTCGTATTATTTCAACGTTTAAATCGATAATTACTTTATTAAGTTAGATTTATTCTATTCCTAATAGTAAGTATATAACTAATCCTTTTATAATTTATATAATTAAAGTAAATATTTATTACGTTAATTTACCGTTTATTAAACCTTTAATAAATAATTTAAATATTATTTATCGTATTAGTATAATATAACCTCCGACTATATTAAATAATTTAATTTCCGAATTATTATATTAAACGTTCTTACTCTACTTTATCTATTATTCGTCAACTAAAATATTAAAATATCCGGTATTTACGTAAACGGGGTACTATAGTCCTTCTAATTCTAAATAGACCTATATACGGAAATAACTATAGTAAATTAAACTATAAGAAAGTTTTAAAATAACCCTTCCTAATTATTCGGCGGTTCAAAAAGCTTTTACTACCTAATCTATTTCTATAGCGATTATTGTATAATCTATAGGAGGCTAAAAGTTATTAATTATTAATTTAATAACTATAGGGGAAGTAACCTTTTTACTATAAAGATTTAACCTTAGGGGTTTTAATTACGTATATAAATTTATAAAAATATAAGTAAATATATCGGTTCGTATTACGAAATTTTCGCCATATTTTAAGTATATCTAGCGTAATTTATTTAAGGTATTTATATAAATTAAACCGGATTTATTATCGCTATTAATATTTATAAGTACTTTATTAGTTAATAAAATATATGCTTTTTCGGCTATATAAACCTCTTTATCTTTAGAGCTATAGTATATATTAATTTCGTTATAACTATTTTACAATAAATATTCGCCCTTTAAATTAGGCTTATCTACCAGTCTATAAATTTACTATTTATTAATTACTAAGTAAACCCTATTATAAAGAGGGCCGAACTTTAAGAAGTAGCGGTATATATATTTATAAGAAAGTCTAACCGTACGGTTACTAATGTCTATCCGTACGGTAATCCACTTTTTTCTCCTATATATATACCTAACCCTGCCGTCTCCTCCCCGTCAGCACCAGTCTCGCTCGTACCGCAACCGCTAAGCCCTCAGATTACAGCCTATTATACATTCTGACCGCTGCACACGTACGCTGACAGCTGTGACAGTCGCTGACAGCCGTAACAGTCGCTGACAGCCGTGACAATCGCTGACAGCCAATCGCTAATAGCCGTTACAATCGCTGACAGTTGTGACGGCCGTGACAGCTGTGATAATCGCTGACAGTTGTGATAGCTATTGATAGCCGTGACAATTGCTGACAGCTGTGATAGCTGTGATAGCCGTAATAGCCGTGATAGTCGTTGACAGCTGTGACAATCGCTAATAGCCGTGATAGCCATGATAGCCGTGACAGCCGTGACAGCCGTGACAGCTGTGACAGTTACTAACAGCCGTGACAATCGCTAATAGCCAATCGCTAACAGCCGTAACAATCGCTAACAGTTGTAATAATCGTTAATAGCTGTGATAGGTACGTATTTGGTCTAGGCACTGCGGTCTGATGTTACGCATGAAAGAATGGTAATGCCTAGATTTCTGGGCGAAATTTTTGAAAGAATACATGTGACATCTGTGGCCGCGCGAGGGTTAGGGATATGTGTGAGGGAACAAGTGGATCACCGTACGGATAGACATTCGTGACCGTACAGTTAGACTTTCTTATATTTATAGGGTCGATGCTCCCTTCGCTATCCGCGTGAATTATTCTCGCTATTATAAAACGATCCGCTTCGATAAGAGCTTCCGCGGTAATTTTCTAACGAGCTTCCGTAGTAACCTCCTAATAAACTTCCGTAGTAATTTCCTAATAAACTTCTATAATAACCTCCTAATAAACCTCTACGGTAATTAGAAGATAAAAATGATCCCCCGTAATAAATTAAAAATGAATTACTATAATAGTTAGAAGATAAAGAACTGCGATAACCGGAAAATAAACCGCTACGATTGCCGGAAGTAAAATTATTATAATAAATTAAAAAATAAGGGGAACCCCTATTATCCTATCCTTAATATATTTTATTATACTAGTTAATTTCTTTAAATTCTTTTTAAAGAATGAAATTTGCAATTTTAATAGCTTTTATAGCTAGGAATTTACTTTTTAGCTAAGCCTTTAATATATATTTATTAAAATTGTCGTTATATCCGCTTAAATTATTAATAATCTTTATATAATAGGTTTCTGAACGACGATTTAAATACGTTAATTAATTATCGAAGGATATATTGTCTAATAGTTCTTAGACGGTATTTTTGAGGTTGGAGTATAAGGTATTATAAATACGGGTTATATAAATTCCGATATTTTTTTCTCTTAGCTCTTTTAAATAACGGATAATTTCTATAGTTAGGTTACGTACGGGTTTATTAGTATAATAATTATTATTAGAATATTATAAGGAATTGAATTTTATTAGTATTTAAGTACAAAGTATCTTCTAACGTATTAGAATTTTAATAAATTAGGCGTTAAAACTTTATTTAACCGCTACTCTTTTTTTAACATTAAATTGATTTATATATTATATTTTCGCTCCCCTAACGAATAATTAATATAAATTATAGCGTAGTATATCTTCTTTAACTTTATTACTTATAATATTATTTCGAATTTTTTTAATAAATAAATAAGGGGAAATATAATATATTTTATCTTTATAGTAGAAATAATCTCTACTTATATTACCGTCCTTTTCCTTAGTATCCGGCTAGAAACAATTAACTATAGTAATTTTCCAGCCGTTGAGCGAAGTAATAATAATTATTTTAATAAAGTTATAAATTAGATAATTAAATTTATTATTTTAGAACTTGCCGGCGGCTTTTATAATCCTAATAATATAATACTCCTTTTTATCTTTATTTAAATTATTTTTAATATAATTATTTTATTGGCTATTATTAGGATTATTTTCCTACGGATTATCCTTAGGCTTATTATAATATTCCTAATTTATTATAATTAGCTTTTAAATTAGTTAGCGTTTTCTAATAGCTTTCCGGAACCCTAAGGGTATTTAACGAATATAATTTATGTATAATACCTTTTTATATAGCGACGAATCTTTTAATAGTAACGCTTATAAATTAGGCGGTAATTCCGTTACACGCTAATTTTTAGGCGGTAGACTAAATACGTTTAAGGAAATTAAATAGTATTTAATTAAATAAAGGGGATTAACTTAATTAATATTAGGAAAACTTCGAAAATTATAGCGGAGTATATATAATTCTAGAAGAGGCTTAACCTTTAGACTTAGGGTATTAATTAAATTTGGGGACGCTTACGAAATTCGTTTCTCCGGTTTCTTTTTATCGTATTTACTAATTAATTTCGTAGTAAGAATAATATTAACCTTTATAGGCCGGTCGAATTTTATAACTTTAATTAATAATTCTAGTCCTAAATTTAGGCTAGGTGGTAATAATTTATAGTCGGTTTTATAGCTTTCTTGGGGCCCCGCTATATTGTCCCTTCCTTTCGTAAATCGGTTCGTTAATTAACGAAACCTGTAGAACTATTATATATTAATTATTTAGGCTCGATTTTACTTTCTTTATATTTCCTCTAACGATATTAGAAATTGTATAATAATATTATTTAGCTTAAGGTAGGGGTTAAATTAGGAGTTTAATTAATCGACTTTATTATTGCCTAATAATTCTATTATAATTTCTACTTTAATTTATATATTAGTAAATAAAGAATAGGTTAACTATTCGTTACTTAGTACCGAAGATAATCTTTCTTCCGATAGCGTTTATTTAAAACCGAAGTTAGTTAAATATTCGGCTATTTATCCTATTAAAATTTCTATTATTCCTTTTAGCGAATTAGCTTCGGATTTAATAGGCGTATTAATTATTAAAATATTTAAGCTTGCCGAAGCTTATTTCGGAAAATTATAATATAAATTTATATTATATATTTAAGTATACGTTAGCGTTTATATATTAATTATCGAAGTATCTTCTATTTTAACCTACCGACCTTCGTTATATTAGGTTAAATTATTTTTAATCTGCTAACTTTTATTATATTAGATTTCGCTAATTTCTATTCGAAATTACCTTTAAATAACGGTCTTTTCTATATTTAAATATTCGGCTAGAATTTTTATTTCTATATCCCCTTTTAACTCCTATTAGTAAAGTAGCGTATTTCCTACGTCCTACTTTATAATTCCCAAATTATAAATATATATTTCCGGTTAAATATTATTTAATTAAGGTATTTATATTTAATTGCGGGAAATTCCTATTAAGCCGGCGAAGGTAGGCGTAACGCTTTTTTTATAATTAGGGATAAAATTTAATTTATATAAGTATTAGCGACTTTATATTTAATATATTAAGGTTTAAGGATTAATAGATTATTAATTAAATTATTACTATTTATCGCTTTTGTTTATTAGGTAATAGGGTTTAATATTTAGCGACGAAAATAATTTTAACGTCGAATCGTAGAAGGATTAATTATCAAATTTAAATGAAATATTTTTTCCGCTACCGAGCGAATTTTTAATTATAATACTCTAATTTAAGAAAGCCGGCGAACTTTTATCGTAGTCGCTCTTAATAAGGGTATTATCGTATTATATAGAGGTCGGGTATTATCTTTCCCTATACGAAGGATAGCCGACGTTATTATCCGGCGAATTTTTAATTCGAAAATTATTTTAAATAATTTATTACTTATAAGGAAAAACTAGTAGAAGCGGTGCTATTAATATAGTTAATTTAATTATAATTTTTTCGTTTAATATAATTATTTTATTATAATCTTATTAAATTTAAGGTAATAGCGGCGGTAATATATATTCCGCCGTAATATTATTAATAGTATTTTTAATAGCTTTTTCAAATAATTATTTAAATATATAATAATTTAATACTTAATTATCGGAATATAGTATTAATATTGTCCGTTAAGTTCGATGTATTATTCGCGTAATAATTGAAATAAATATAGTCTTATCCGGGTTTAAAAGCGTTTTAATAATTTAATTGAACGTATTGTACTTATACTAAGGAAGACGTAATACTTATTTAATCTTTAGATTAAAATAAAGGAAATTTATTACGTATTGTAAATCCTTAATTATCGGATTATTTATATTATGTTTAATATAAATAATTAATGTAGTAATTAAGTTAGGTATAATTAATCTAAACGTTATAATTAGGTTGGTTTAACGATATATAATTAATAGTATAGGGGTTACGTCGAACTACGCGTCGAATTACGATCAACGGGAAAAAATAATTCCAAAACGGAGTCCAAAAATCTAAATATAATATAATAATTTAATTTAAATTATTATTGGGCACTATTATAAAGGACAACCCGTATAATTATAATAATGTAATTCTATTAATTAACAAAGAAGAAGAAGAGAGAGGCGAAAAGCTCCGTGCTCTCAGAGCTATAAATACTAGAGTATGTCACAGTAGTACCTGCCTGTTCCCCAAGGTGCAGCTCCCCAAGGTGCAGGTCCCCTGCCCTCTGGCTCTCTTCTTCTTACATTAATCCCCTTTAATAACGAGGCGGGCCTTTACCTTTTATAAGCAACCGTATTTATCGAACTTATATATATATATTTATATATAGTTAAAGATTTGAACGCCCTTAGTATAAGGGATATCTTCGTCGATTTTAACCTATAATTTTATTTCTTTATAATTATTAAAATATATTTCTTCGATTTATTTAAAGAAGTCTCTTAATTTATAATATTCGAAATTGCGGTAAATCTTTAAGATTAGTGGTAAATCTTAATATTTAATATAATTTAATCGGTTACCTTTAATAATTAGGCGATTAATCTCCGCCTTTGTAATAACCTTACCCTATTTCTAACCTACTAATTAAAGTCTTTTAACGGTAAAAACGGCTTCTTATAATTCGAAGGTTAAAAATAAAATAGGCGCTAATAAATTAATAATAAAACTAATAAAGGGAGCGGCTAGTAGTATATTTAGAGGGGTAAAATATCCGAATATAAAATCGAGGGATATTTTACTTTAAATGCTAGGTTCGATTAATTTAAAATTAATAATATTATTACTATTTATATATAGTTCGTTATTAAGGAGCGATAGTAGTAATTAGGTAAGACCGGTATTTTTTATATTTTAAATTGCGTTAAAGAGTTTGAAATATTACGTAGATAATTAAAGCAGGTAGTCGACTTTATTAAATAAATTAGAAATCTTATCGCTAATTAATTTCAACCTTTCCTTAATTTCGTTAAAGTTCTTTAAATAGATTGAACTCTTATTAAATAATATATTATAAGTATAAATAATATAGTTTATCTATAGGTTCTAAATTTAGTAAATAGACGAAATAGCGTAGCCACGAAGTAACCGATTTATACTTTTAATTAGAATTTCTTTCGTTATTATTCCTTTTTTTAGGCGATTTTTATTATCGCGTAAACTTTACAACCGTAAATATGTAAATAGCTAAAATCAAATTTTCGAAAATTAGTTTATACCCTTTTATAGTAGGCTACGAAGGTATAAAACCGTTCGTAAGAAGACTTCTAATTATAGAAATATTTAAGCAATCAATTAGTGAAATAAATTACTATTGAAACGATTTAAGGCTAGAAGTTGTAAAGGAGATGGGAATTATTTGCTATAGCGCGCGCCTTTTTTTTAATTATACCCTTTAAACGTTTAACGCTACCGTTTTAAATTTAAATATTAAGTATTAAAAACTCGAAAATAATAAGGCGAATAATTAGTTTATCCCTAATATATTAATTATTAAATTTATTATTATATTTAATATATTTAATTGAAACACTTATGCCCAGAGGAGAGGAGATGCGCGGGCCCACCAGGGGTATTACGAAAAGAATATGTATTAAAGGTCGCGCGGTCCGTGGGCCCGCTATCGATGCGAGGAAGGCGCGGCGGTTCTGTTTATAGGGCTCCAATTGCGCGTAAATACGGACTACTTAACTAGGCCCAAATAGGAAGAAAAGTGGGCCACTAAGATATAGTCTCGAAGTGCGATACGTATTGTGTACGAAAATGTTACGTTTGGTCGCCTTTTGACCATCACATTTCAATATTAATTATATATATTAAAAAGTAAAAAATACTAGTAAATAAAGTAAATTCATCTCTATTTATTATATTATTTACAATCGGTTGTAGGCGATAATAGTAGTATAATTTTATTGCGAACGTTAAATCGATGCAAACGACTGCGGTAGTTTGTAATATTATAATGTTTGCGATTGTATTTACGTGCCTAAATCCCCTGCGCGAATTGCCGGAACTTTAGCTTTCCCAGTAATTCGCTATCCTAATTTACCGGCAATTCCCCTTCGCAGTAATTAATTAACGCCGATAAGCCGATAAAACGTTATATAAATACCTTTTACCTTTCTATCTTTTAATTTACTTAATAATTAACCCTAATATTAATAATACTATTTTTTTTATTGTATAATATTAAGAATTATTTAACTATTTATTAAATTCGAATTTTTAAATAATTACGTAATTATTTATATAAGTTTTGCCGAAGAGCATATTATTTTACGTTTATAGCATATATTAAGGAAGGCGTACAATTATTATATTAAAAATATTACTTTCTATTTTTTAATACTAATAAAATAATTACAATTACTACCGTTATTACTATTACTTTTACAGACCTTTATCCTTTCTTCCTTAATATTAATATTATTTATTTATTTTAAATAAATAGTTACAATTATAATAATAATTACATTATTACCGCTAAATTTATTTAGAATTTCCTTAGTAGCTAGACCATTAGGAAATTTCTAGTACTTATTAGCTCCTTTTTAAAAAGGTATAAGAATCCCCTTCCCTCCTTTTCTTATTTTTTAAACTTTTTCCCCTTTATTATATAATTTCTTTTTAAGATTAATTTACTTTAATTTTCGAAATCTTTTAATAAATTATTAAAAACCCGGAGGTAATTAAAATTGGCATTTGGATTTTGGGTAATTATACCCTCGGGTTAGTCTTCCTCTTATTATATATCGCTCCCTTCGTATTATCTCTCTTATTTCTTCTTTTTTTGCCCGCTAATTTCATTATTAATAATAAGGAATAAGAAAATTAAGGTCTATTATTGCCGAAGTATTAATAATATTAAGAAGGTATTAACCTAGTAAATTTCCCGTTCTCTTGCTCTTTATTTATCTTTTAATTCTTTCAGTTTATTAATTTCTTTTTTTTTCTTTTGTATAAGCGACGAGCGATAAAATCAATAATTATATTAATATTATTACTAATTTTAATTAATATTATTATTATTTTTAGTTAATATTATTATTATTTCTTAATTAATATCTATACTAACTAACGTTTTCAATTTTATTAACGTAAACTTATAGTGTTACATTGTGTTGGATAGTTATTGCAGCGAAAAAAAAAATATTCTTATTTATAGTTGGGACTTAAAATAGGAATTTAATGTATTTTCTTTTTAGTTAATATTTTTTTAATATTGATATTAATTATATTAGATAGTTAGAATCCTATTTTGAAGAGTGGCCGCTCATCTAAATTAGTAGCTAAAGGTTAGTCGCCATCTTTATTATTTGCCAGTTCTTTTACTAATATTTTCTTTTAAAATAGTTAGACGAAGATATTAATATTAATATATCGGTATCCCTAGCCGATAATACGTAGGCTATTTAGTGGAAGTTAGAAGAGCGATATTATTATATAATTTTTTTTTAGTTTTTTAGTTTTTATTTTTTCTATTTATTAATTATAGTATTACGATTCGGTCCTATATTTAGTTATTTAATTATTTGGTTATTTAGTTAAACAGTTAATTAAGATGGTTTCTAGTTAATAGTTACCTCCTAGTAATTAGGAGTAGAATTAAATACCGGGTAATATACTTACTTAGAAATATAGTACTTATTATAAGAAAAAGCTAATATTAGCGTTCGTTAGTAAAAATAACCCTAATTTCGTTATAATTATTTATAATGTTTGCTATAATAAGCGAATTCTTGCAAATTATTTATTTCCTTTATTATTTAGCTAATTAACTAATATTATTTATTTAATAATAAATCTTTTAAAATATATAAATCCTATATAGAGTCCTAGTATACTACGTCGTTTTACTACCTACGGGTAAATAGTACCTTCGAGGGTTAAGATTTAGGCTACAGGGGGTTGCAGGTACGACTTAAATAATATTAAGTAGCTGGCTATTTTATATTAAATTATTGTATTTAAATAAGAGAAACTCTATTCGCACGGGGATAAAACTCTATTCGCACGGGGAGAAAAAAAGTGAACTTTAATGTCTTTTTTAAGGCACTAAAAAGTTATATATGAAGGTAAAAAGTATATGATATTTTTTGTCATTTTTTTCTCTACCTAACGACTGATTTCTAAAGAACGTATATACCCAGTAGCCAAAAAAAACCTCACAGGAAGAAAACTATTATAAATAAATAATTAGGAAAATTAAGAATCTAAAAGTTCAAAAAAATGGTTTCTTGATGACGGTTGGTGCTATGAAGATGGTACTTACCTTGAAAAATCCGTTAAAAATCAACAAACAATTTGGTACTATTTCCGGTTTTATGCACCAAGGTTTGACCAAGTTATACTTAGAAAACCAAAGTGGATCCCCGTGCGTATAGAGTTTTATCCCCGTGCGAATAGAGTTTCTCTTAAATAATTAATTATTTCTTTTTTAGAATCGATTTTAACAACGTTATTAAACTTCTAATTTGCGAACTTCTATTTAATCTACCGCTAATCCTACCGCCGGCGATAAAAGAGGGTTTATAAATACTATATTATCCTTCTCGGAAGATACCCGAATTCGAATTAATTATTAAACACCAATTAACCTTCAACTATTTTAAATTCCAGTTCCTATTCCAGCTTCGGTCCTATTTTAATTTTAATCTACAGCAATTTAACAATTTCGTTGTAAACATTTTAATAGCGAGGAAGTTAATATTTCTATATAAGAATTAATAGACTTTAAACGTTAGTAATAATAATAATAAAGTTAACATTAAACTATTATCTATAAAGAGTTCGAGGCTAAATAATTATTACGGGGCAAGGGCACCGTTAGGTATGAGGTACGATATATTTTGTTGTACGAAGAGAGTAGGAAGAGGTGTACGCTAGCCAGGGCATAATATAGGGTATAAGTATAACCTATTATAGAGTAGGTCTTACGTGAGCCTTAATAATATACGGCTGGCCTAGTATTATAGTAATGGCTGTGTATATAATAGTGTATTAGCTAATAGTACTAAGGTATAGGGTATGTAATCTAGCCTTATAATATTACCTCCCCTTAAAAAAGGTTCCTGGCTATAAAAATGCTATTTAATTAATTTAAATATATTGTTTTGCCCAAAGTAGGTTTCCCGCGGATGTACTTAATTGAAAAGTTTTATTAAGACGGCTGTTTGTTTGGCGCTAAAATTCCTATTTAGGGGCGGCTGCTAATTAAAATATTATTAAATGTACCTTTTTTTTAAAGATATTCCTCTACTTCGATTATTATTTTAAATAATCCTAAAATTGTATTTAATAGTTTTATAAGCTCTTTATTTATATTTTACTATTATTAGCCCCTAATAGGGAGTATTATAAGGATGTTTATAGTATAGTAGTTTGTAGGGACGTTTATAACCCTATTAGTATTATAGATTATAGAGACCCTTTATTCGAATTTTATTTGTAATTGTCGTGATTATATTTTCTCTATAATTCGTAATTGTATCCCCTATCCCTACTAATTGTAATAAAAATTTTAATTATAGGTTTTAATTATTAATTAGGGGGTGAAGTATTAGAGGTAGGAGATATAGGATTATTATAAAATATATTATTTCCCGGTCGTTATTAACGGTATTTAATTATTACAGTTAGGTATTTATAAGGCGATTCGGTTAAGATATATAGAATAAATTATATTTTGAATTCCTTTTTTATTATTTTTAATTGTTTTATTAGTATTAAAGCTGTTGTACTATTCTGGTATTGCGTTGGAGAGGTTGTTGAAGGGGATTTGAATTGACGGTGACGTTAGTTGATAATCATTTTTTTCTTAACCTTCCTTTGCCTTTTCTCTTTTAATTTAGGTTGGGGGTATTCTAGCATTTGGGTTAGTATTATAATATTCTTAAATAATATTATTATATTTTTTTAAATCTTTAATTGGTTGTTAATTGGATTTGTTAATACTTTTTTATTTAATATAATATATTTAATAGCTGTTATTTACTTTATTATAATTAATAATTTTTTTGAAGTCCTATTCCTACTATTCGTCGTTATATTCGTCGGTTCTATTTAAAGTACGGCCGTTATTAGCTAAGATATTTTATTCGATTTCGTATTGGTTTAATAGTCCGGTTATATCCTAGAATTTAATTATTGAGATATAAAATATTAGGTTGACTTTTATATTTTTAGGGAGTTTAAACTTTACCTTATGTAAATTATATTCGAATATTTAAAAGGGTTTTTCAAATTTAAATATTAATTTAATTTATAGCTTCCTTATAGCGAGGTTTTTAGTATTAAGTAGGATTTGGTCTCCGGTTCAGTATTTTAGTACGTTATTGCGATTTTCGTTAGTATTCGCTTTATATCAGTTTTATACTTGTTTAAATAGGGCTACTACGCTATTTAGAATAGTTTGGAAACGATTGGCTACTTTTGAAGCTTTGAAAAACTCTTTTTTTTAGGCGTTTAAAAAGTTAGGGGGGTATAGTTTAGCCGGCTTTATGCCTATACGTAGGTAAAAGTTGTAATTAGCGTAAAATAGGCTGATTTTTATAGTCTTAGAAATTGTATTATTGTGGGCGAATTTAGTTAAAGGTAATTAATCTACTTAGTCGTTTTACGTTTAATTAATATAAAGTCGTAGGTTATCACGGGGTGAGGCACTATTGAGGGTAGGGTAAGATATACGTTATTGTACGAAGGAGAGGAAAGGAAGGATATATACGGAGGATTAGCTATATAGGCGAGAGCCTTAGAAGGCTAGTCCGTACGCGCATATAACCTTATACGTAACCGTACTATAATTCTAAGCATAGTATATTAATAGTCAATATAGGGTAAATATATTATAAGTTAATCCTATAATACTATCCCCCCTTAAAAGAAGTTCTAGTAGCTTTAAACGGATATATATATAAAATAATAATTTAATCGTTCAAATCTATCTCTTCTAATATTTTATTATAATTAATAATTTCTATAAGCGGTATTTTACCTATTTAAATATCTAGTAACCTCCGTAGTATCTTCCTATATAATAAGGCTAAAAATTCCTCCACCCTCTTATCTATCGGTTTAATTAATATATAAATAATTGTAATACCGTCGGGGAACGGAGTAAATAAGTCGACTATAACTATAATTTCCCGTTATACTAAATAGGCGGAACGCCATTTAGAAGGCTTAAAAACGGCCTTAGGGGTTTCGGGTTCGGGATTAGATACCGGAATAGTATTAATAATATATTCGGGCTATTACTATATTTTAGGAAGTATTAACTTATTAGGATTCTCTTTATAGAAGTATAAAATTATTTCCTCGTAATTAATAACATTAATTTTAAATTCCTAAATCGGTTAGTAATTACCTTTCTATTATACGCGGTAATATTAATAAATATTATTACCTAATTAAATATAATTAATAAATTTTTCGAAATCTTATTTAATACATTCTTCGTAATTATTTATATAAATTATAATTCTATTATCGTTTATTTTAATATTTATTAAAGTATTTTAACTAAATAAGCTTTTACCGATCTAAAGTTAAATTATTGAAATATAAAAAATAAAAGTATATTTTATATTTAAAGGTAAAGCGAAGTATATTATATAAAATTCCGTTCGTATAATTTTAAATAGTCCTTCCTAGCGGAAGTAAAGTTTTAATATTAGTCGGCCGTTTACGAAATTAATTATATTAAAGAATATTAAATCCCCTTCTTTATATTTAAACGAATCGATTCGGTAATAATTAATATTATTTTCGTACTATATTTAAATACGTCTTATTTATTAAGATATAAAATCCTAAATTATTTAAAAGTAGTTAGCTAATTCGTTAACTTTATAATATTCTTTTAATTAAGTAGGTAATAAATTTAAATACGGTAAGGTACGTAGTTCGGTACCTATTTAAAAATAAAAACTATAATTAACGAAGAAGGGAAAAACACTAATTGATAAAAACGTTATATTATTACCTATAAATTTAGTGAAGGATAACTATTTAACTTAATTAATTTATACCTAATTAATATAAAGACGGAGGAATTATTCTATTTCTACGTTAATACATTCAGTTTAAACATTAATTTAAGGGTAGAAAGCGGAGGTAAGTTTGCGAATAATAGTAAGCCGCTTATATAAAATATTCTAAAAATATAAAACGAACTATATACTACGATTAGAAAAAATTATATTTAATAAATTATGAAGGTAATATATCCGGTCGATAAAATAATTAATTAATTCTTCAATCTCTAAAATTACCGTTAGGATATAATAATATATTTTAGTTAATCGGTTAATAACGATGGCAATATATTTAAAAATTTAACCAAAATAAACGTTTAAAAGTAGTAGAGTAATATAATTAATAAAAATATTTTTCTATAATACAAATAATACTTTAGAAAGTTTAAACAATCTAACAAATCTTCATTTTAAAAATTTCGTTTTAACGTAAGGGAAGTAACTTTTATAAAAATTTTTAATATTATAAATTATTCCTTCCTAATAGAAATCGTATTAAAAAAAGTTATAAATCGCATTACGGTTAAGGTATCCCGTATTAAGGGAATTATATTAATAGTTAATTAAGACGAATTAAAGCTCTTTATTATACAGGTCGATAATAACTCTATTATACTATTTAACAATTCTATTACTAGCTACCTAATATTCTACAAATACCTTATAAAATACTTTTTTAATATTAGGGGTCTATTACCTATAATCGGGGTCCAATAAATAGGAAACGACCTCTTAAAAAAAACTAAGGTTTCGTAATTATTAAAAATAATATTATCGATAGATTTATTATTATAATTACTTATTAAGCGAAGAATAAAATTTAAAAGGTTAAAATAACCGTCTTCGAACTATATAGGGTTTAAAAGTACCCGTTAGCGGACTACCAAACGATTATTATTAGTATTAGCAGAGCGGTCGTTAGGTTCACAGTTTAAAGTATTAAAGCGAAGGTTTTACATCCTTAAAATATATTTAATTAAAAAATTAAATTATAATAAAAATTAAAACTACTTTATATAACGTTAAGTAAACTACTTATTAATTATAAAGGTCTAGAAATTCTTATAGTCGATTAGAATATCGAAGGGTTATTAAACACTTTCGAACTCTAATTTCTATTTTTTAAAGGCCTTAATAATAGCGAATAATTCTTTATCGTATATATTATAATTATATTCCTAAACTATATATTTTAACGAAAAGTAAGTAATAGGGTAGAAAACACTATTATCTCTATATTAAAATAGGGTACCTCCTACAGCCTAATTGGAAGCGTCTATCTTAATTACTATTTTTTTAAATTAATTATAAATCTTCAATACGGGTCCGCTAGTAAAAACTTATTTCAAAACTTTAAAAGTAGAATTATACGTAACGGACTATAATTATATAATATCCTTCTTCGTAAATTCGTATAACGGCCCCGCTATTATTAAAAAAAATTTAATAAAATAGTAGTAGAAATTTACGAAATTTAAGAACAATTGTAAGGACTTCTTAAATTAGGGGACTACCTAATCGGTAATAATTTTAACCTTTTCTAAATTTATTTTAATACTTCCTAGTATAATAATAAGGCTTAACTATTTCGTTTATATCGTATAAAATTCGTATTTATTAATATTAACGCTAAGGCTTATTTTAACTAAGTAAGTAAGGACGTTATTAATATACTATTTATAATTTTTAATATTATTAGAGTAAATTAAAACATTATCGAAATAAATAATTATAGAAACGTCGAAAACGTTATAAAGGATATTATTAATATAATTTTAGAAAGCTCCGGGGCGCCTTATAAACTAAATAAAACCACTAATAATTCAAATAGACTAAACCGTATTATAAAAGCCGTAACCTATTCGTACCCTTCCTTCACGCGGATACAATTAAAAGCAGTAATAACGTCGAATTTAATAAAAATCTTAATATAATAAATAATATTAAGGGTTTCTTTAATTAGCGGTAGTAAATACTATAATTTAAGGGTAATATTATTAATACCGCAATAGTCTACGCAAACGCGAACTCCTCCACTTAATTTCTTTATTAAAAAAATTAGGGCGGATATTTCTAATTATAATAGCCGGATAAACTTCTTCTATAATATATTATTAATCTATTTTTTAATAACGTTAAATTTGTCAGAGTTGAAAGGGCGTCGGCGAGTAGTTAAGGGTATAACTCTTAAACGGAATTCGATTTTAAAATTGTAGGAATAATAAAAGGGAAGGATTTCGGCTCCCTCTTAATAGAAAGTATTTATATAATACTAATACTATTAAAATAATTTAACCTAAATGTATACGTCCGTTTTAAATAATTTATTAACTTTCTTATAAAATTTCGTAATATCCTCTAAAGTGACTTTATATAAAGTAATATTATTAACGGCGAAATATTAATCGATAGCTTCTTCGCATTAAGGAAAATCGTTATTTATATTATTAATCTTAATAGAATTAGAGACCTTAATAGCCTTTAAAATAATTATATTACCTTTACCTACCAAATTATCGATTTAATAATAGAAATTACTACCGAAGAACTTCTTATACTTCTATCCTCTACTTATTAGGATTTTTTTAATTATTTCTAGGGTAAATTTATCGTTAAAAACGGACGGGTCTAAAATACTATACTCTTCTACTAACTTATCTTCTTCTAATATACGCTTAATATCTTCGTCTATATTAATTCTTATAGTACAAATAATTTAAAAGTTATATTTTTCTATTAGCTAATTAAAGGCGGCGGCGGATAATTCCTTAATATTATTAGGGTTAATAGGATTTATTAAAATATAGAGGCGGCGGACTTAAATTCGATAATTTATAATAATAATATAAAATCTTCTAATTACCCGGTAAAGTACTAGGACTATCCGTAGTAGAAGAGGGGGGATTACGCTATAAAGGACAGTATTAAATATAATAATTTACCCGGGGCCTACTAGAGTTTTATTAATTATAGAAGTTTTTAAACAGTAAACAATCTAATTACGGAAATATTTAAACCGTTAACGAATTAGTCGTTTTATAATCGTAAAAATAGAAATACAATGCAAAATATCTATTTAAAATTTAAGATCGGACTTACCCTCGTTTAGAATTTCTTCGTACGTAGCTTTTCTAAATATTAAATTTATTATATTAAATTAAGTAACTAAGTTCGCTACTAGGGTTTCCTACTTATTATTAAGGATCCCCTTTAAAAAATAACCGTATTCTTCGTAGGCTATAGTAAATTATGATAAATTGTAAAGCTATAAAATATTTAGCGAATAGTAAATTAATTATAGGTAGCCCAAAATAATAGGATTATTTTCGGCTAAATTGTAAATAAATAAATTAATAATTTTATAATAATAGTTTATTCCTATTATAATTCTTATAAAATAAATAATATTACCCTTAGCGGGACCTCCGTCGGCGAAGTACAAAATTTTAGGGTTCGTAAATTTAACAAAGGGGAAATAGTAATAATAAATAAAACGTCTATTAATAAAATTTAAAGTAATATAACTACTATCGATTAAGCTTAAATAATATACTTTATACAATCTATTAGATAATTAGATAAAAAGGTTTAATAAATTAAAGTATTTATAACAACTATTTATAGAAGATCTATAAATTTCAACTATATTTAACTATATAATAATATTACCCTCCTCTCTCTATTTTATAAATAATTACCTCTAATCGCAATTTAATTTAGAAGTTATATATTTCCCTATTAATTAATATAATTAATTTCATTATCCTAAATAGGACCGACGAAACCGGGGACGTACGCGGGGACAGAGGCTTACTAATATTACAGCGCCGCAATATTATTATTATTATTAGCTACCTAAGTGTTTATAACGTTAATTTAATATTATTAACTATAGCTTTACTAATTATAACCTTACTAATTATAGCCGTATTAACCTTACTAAGGAATAGAATTATTATTACCGCCCCTACTACTACCTTTACTACTACCCCTACCGCCGCGACTATTACGACTACTACGGGTAAAAGTAGGAGGATCTTTATTAAAATTAATATAGCTATAATAAATAATTGAAAAATAATTTTTACGACCGTAACGGGTATATACGCCCATCTTTATATAATATTCGAAAATCTTTTACGAAATTATATTACATATAATAATATTAATAGCGGATATAAAATTAAAGTCTATTATATTACCGCCCTAATTAACAGGCTATTCTATAGATAAAGTAGTATTATAATTATTCGAGGAAAATAATTTATAAAATAGGTTAACGAACTTCTCGCAGTAAATATTATTTTTATAACTCTAAATTAATAAACGGATCATTTAAAACTATTTACCGTAATCGTTATTAGTAAAAAGCGGGTATTAATAAATAATAATATTATAAACAGCTTTAATGATTTTATTACGAAGGAAATATACCTTTATAGTATTATTTATATCGTATTAATTAATAAGGATAATAAAGTAATCTTCGAATACAGCCTAATATATATCTTTAATTATTTTTAAATCCTTTAATTCGCAACGAATGATAATAGTAAAGTTAGAATTATTATACTTAATATTAAACTCTTTAAAAAAATTTATAGCAATCTTCTATTTCTATTTAGTATCGTTAATTAAATATTCGAAAATATTAATTAACGTCAATTCGATAGCTACGAAAGGGGGGCCCTTAAAATATTTAGCAATATATAAAAAATATTTAAATTTAGTAATAAAGTAAATCGGCTAGTTAATTTAATATAATTTAATTTTTATACACTAAAAGTAATACTTCTCCGCTTTTTCTAATAGAATAATTCTTTTACTATTAAATAGAATAATATACGTATATAACTATACTAATTTATAATTATTACTATTAATATTCGTAGTTACTATAATAAATATTTTAATTTTTTAAACTTATTTCAATTAAGCGCGGATTTTATTAATAACTTTAACGTACTTATTTCTCTATTTCTAAAAAATTTTAAAAGTATTAATTTTAAAATTATTAAACGACTATTTAAATTCGTTAATCCTTTATTAAAATTCGGTATTTCGAATATTTAAATAATTAATTTCTTAATAGGATTCGGTAAAATCCTCCTCGGCTTTCTAAGCGTACGAACGGGCTTCGATTATATCGTTATAAATAAAATAATTATAGGCGAAGGCGATATTGCAGAATATTAGGACGAATACGAGTGTAAGGGCGTAATTTACAGAATAATATAATAGAATACGAATATTAGGATTATTATCAAAGTTTGTAAATATTTTAATTAAAGTATTATAAATTATTTAATTTTTAAGGTCGGTAGTTTAAAGGGCGCTAATAGCGGTTATTACAATAAAATTATTAGTAATAACCTGTAACTAATCCGTTATTAATTATTAAATTAAATATAAATACGGTTATTATTAGAATAGACTATTTTAATTAATAAGTATAAAAAGGAGAAAAGAAATAAGGTTAATTAATGCTTATTGTATTACTTGGTTCGAATTACAATATTTGCGACCGAATCTTTATTTATCCATTTATAATTTTTAATCGCGGATACGATTTAAATAATATTTCTATACGAAACGTAAATTTAAATCTATTTCCCTTAAACGTACGCAGCGCGATAGTAGGTATAACAAATTATTACAGGGTAAAGTACTATTAGGGGTAGGGTAAGATATACGTTATTATACGAAGGAGAGGAAAGGAAGGATATATACGGAGGACTGGCTATATAGGCGAGAGCCCTAGAAGGCCAGTCCGTACGCGCACATAACCCTATACGTGACCGTACTATAACTCTAGGCATAGCACATTAATGGTCGGTGCAGGGTGGGCATGTCACAGGCTAATCCTGTGACATAGGTATTGTTTTATTTCTATATTAATCCTTTCTATTTAGCCGTTAGTTTGGGAATAGAAAGCCGAAGATAGTTTTACCGTAACCCTTAATCGTTTGTAAAGGGTTTTTTAGAGTATTAAAATAAATTGCGATCTTTTATTTAAGACGATTTTATCCGGTAAATTATGAATATTGTAAATTTTTTCGATAAACCGTTTAATTAGTTCGTCGGTTTCTAAGGTTTCTATTAATATATAATATTGTATTTTCGTAAGTTGATTAATTATTACCGTAATATATTTATAAGTTTTACCCTTCTTAATATAAAGTATTATAAGTATAATATAATCGACTGAAATTTATAATTATATTTTGAATAGGACGGAGAAAGGTTTTAAGAATCCTATTAGCGAGTATTATAAAGATTTTATTTTAGCGTAGGCTAAGTAAGTTTTGTAGAATTCTTTAATAGATTAGTATATTCCCGGCTAATAGTAAAACTGGTTAAAGGTTTCGTAAGTCTTCTTTTTACCCGGGTAGCCGCCTGGTTTAGTAGTGTATATTTTATATATTAATTGTAGTTAGGTTTCCTTATTATTTAAATTAATAAGAATGCGCTCTTTTATATCCTTTTTCTAATAAATTCGACTTAATTGTATTAAATATTCTATAAATGCGATTTTAAAGTGTTTTACGATTTTGGGGGTTTATTTCTATTGGCCGTCTTTTTATAAGTAAAATATTATTTCTTGTATTAAATTTGATTTAGTGTAATTATTGTCGATAAAGTCGTTAGTGGACTTTGTAATATCGAATTCGTAGAGGTTGAGATTATTGAAATTTAGGTCTTAATTATAAAAATTTATATTGTAATTTATATGGTAGATTTTTTCTATTTTATTTAGGTGTAGGTAAGTTACGTTTATAGGTTCGTCGTTTCTTTTAAAGAACGTTGGATCGAAAAGATTTAAATTAATTAGTGATTTTTTTTGTATTGTTAGCCTTTTATTATTGCTAGATTGTAATTTATTTTCGGGCTTCTTACTTAAGGTATTTAGTTGTATATTCGCTGTTCCTTATTTGTACGTAATGCGAAAGTTGAAACGGCTAAGGAATTTAGATTATTTTATATATTTAGGGGTAAATTGCTTCGTTAATGCGAAAGTTTTGAGGTTTTTATGATCGGTAATAATTTTAATTTATTCTTATACCTCTTTTAATTTAGGATTCTATTTTTTAAGTATTTTAATAATAGTTAATAGTTTTTTATTATAAATATTATAATTATATTTTTGAATGTTATATTTTGTTAAAAAGTATATTACCGGGTAAAGGATATTATTATTGCCCTATTATAATAATGTACTTTTTGATATTTAATTGGAAGTGTCCGTCTCTACGACGGTTCGTTTATTCTAGTCGAAGATTTTTAATATTAGTATTATTGTAAAGGTTGTTTTAAATTCGTCGAATATTTTTTAATATTCGACGCCTTATTATTAATCTTTCGTTGCTATTTTTTTGGTAAGTTCGTAGAGGGGTTTGGCTATTTTAGAGAAATTTTTAATGAAACGACGGTAAAAGTTAGCGAAACTTAAGAAAGATTGTAGGGCCTTTTTGGATTTTAGTAGTTTTTAAACCGTTATTACTTTAATTTTATTTATATTTATTTCGATATTTCCTGGCGTAATAATAAAGCTTAGGTATTTAATATGCTTAGTGTAAAATTCGTATTTATTGATATTAATTTGAAGATTAGTCTTTTCTAGACGGGTTAAAACGTTAGTAATGTATTTGATGTATTCTTTTTCGTTTTTCGAATAAATTAGGATATCGTCGAAGTAAATGGTCGTAAATTTATTTAGTATATTGTAAAGAATATTGTTTATAAAGTATTAGAAGGTTGCCGGCGCGCTTTATAAATCGAATAGATATACTAATAATTCGTAAAGATTGAATTGTATTATGAATGTTGTGAGCTATTTATAACCCTTATATATACGGATAAAGTTAAATATTGCGATAATATCGATTTTAGTAAAGATCTTTATTTTATAAATAGTATTTAATATCTTTTTAATAAGTGGTAATGGGTATTATATCTTTAAAGTAGTGTTATTAATATTTCTATAATTTATATAGATATAGATATTACCGCTTAGTTTCTTTAGTAGTATAATTAATAACGATATTAGTAATTGGGAAGGCCTAATGAAATTCTACTTTAAATTATTATTTAACTATTTTTTAATAACGCTTAGCTTTATTAGTAAAAAAGGTCTGGACTTTGAGTACGGTAGTTTTGTACTGGGGATTACTTTGATCTTATAATTGTATAAGCGGTGTTAGGGAAGTTGGCGGGCATCCGCTAGGTTTATTACCTTCTAATATTTATAATACTAATAAGGTATTTTCGCTTTGATTTACTATTCGGTAACTATAAGCTGGTCTGCCTTTTCGTAAAATATTCTAGTATCTTCTTCGGAGATTCTATATATATTAATAGTTTCTTTTATAATATTGGCTATTATTTCCCTGGTATTCCCCTTTAGGATATGTAAGAAGTGATTAAAGATTTATTTTTTGTACTTCGTACTATTACCAGCGTAGATATCCTTATATATTTAGTCTATAATTTGGAATTTTCTAAGTTCCGACTTAAGAGTGCTAATTGCGATCTCCGCTTTTATTTATTTTAATACTTCGTCGATTTCTCTCCTAGTTATAATGATAATTTCTAAGTTTTCTATTTTAATTGTAAAATTGAAATTAGCGGTATTAAGTTTAACGATATTATTTATATTGATAGGAATATTGTTAATATCGATTGGCTTTACGAAGAGGGGTATAAGCGGCTTCCTTATAGGGTTAATGGTAGGGATTCGCTACTTATTTACGATTTTATAAGGTATAGGTTTGGTTATAATTTTTAGTTTGGGTATAGGCCGTAGGTCGTAATGTATTATTATTATTTAGTTTCCTTCTAGTAAATTAGTCGGTTAGAAGGTTCTAGGTTGAAGGCTTGTAGCCTTAGCAATCTTTTCCTTAAATTTTAATTTCCGGTATTGAATGGTTTTACGAATTTGGGAGAGAGGTGCTTTAGTTCTTTCCTCCGCTTCCGCTTTAACGGTTTATTCCTCCGGACCTACTTTAATAGTTTACTCTTCCGGACTTACTTTAATAGTTTTTTCCTACTTTTCCCCCACTTTATCGGCTTATATTTCCGCTTCGACGGCTTTTTCTTATTCTTCCCCCGCTTTAATAGTTTGCTTTTCTAGACCTGCTTTAACGGTTTTCTCTTTTGTAATTGTAACGGTTTTGACGGTTTTATTTTTTAGGACTTTTAGGGCTTTAGTTTAGAAGTCTAGTATATTCTGGGGTAAGTAGGTGCTATAATACTTCTAGTTGAATTTTAATTCGCCTATCTCTTAATTTATTAATAGATTATATTATTATAATTATAGCAGGCCTAGGATAATTGGATTTTCTATTGATAAGGTGAATACGAGTAGTTAGATTTCTTTATTATAAATACTAATCCGTATTATAAGTTTGATATAATTTGTAATGTATATATTAATATTATTATCGGCTAGTTTTAACGGCTTTAGGTAGTATAATTTTTTTACGGGTATTTGGTTCTATTGGACAAAGTTCTTATTAATAAATCCTTTGCCTATATAACCGTTGTTGATTAAGGCCGGGTAATATACTTTACGTTTATTATAAAGAAGGTAATTTGAAAGGAGGATGGATTTTTCTGGTTTAATTGTAATTGAATTAATAAATAGTGTTTTTAAAGATTCTTCTTTTTAGTATAATTCCTTATTTATAATATTTTTATTATACTTATTTATGTATTTTTTAAACTTTCCTATTCTTTTCCTTCTTTTTTAGATAATAGTTTCCGTTCGCGATTTAGGACGAAGGCTCGGCTTTTCCTAATTCTAATTTAATGTCGTCGGTAGTATTGGCGGCGTTAATGTTATTGCCCTTTTTATTATTATTGTAGCCGTTTTAATTAAATTTTATTTTATAATTAGCGGGTAGTTAGTTAATCTTAGTATTTTCGATATTACTTTTACCATTATTAATATTAATGAAGTTTTAGTATTTTTTTTAATTGTAATTTAATTAACCGTACCTTTAATATTTGTCCATATTTTATCCTTTTTTCTAAAGATTTGTAAGGATTAGTTTACGAAAATTGGCGTTTATAGCGTTTAGGTCTATAGCGTTACCGTTTTAGGATATTAGTTTAGAGGAAAATCTTTTATTATTATTATTATTTAAACCGCCTTTATTTCCGTTTAAAGAGGTTAAATTAGAGAGTTTCTTTTGGAATATATTTTCTTTATAATAGTATACTAATTTACTAAAAAATTGAAGTTATCCTTGGAAGTCTTCTTTATTAAAAATATTTGGTTGATAGGTAACTGAGTTTTTAAATTAGTTGGTAACTTTTTAACGGAGTATAAATATGTGTATAGCGTCGTTTATATTATAGTAGTCGGCGTATAGGGTGAATTTGTCCGTAACATCTTGAAAGGAGTTTTTTATTTATAATTTCTATAGGGCCTTGTCGGCTTCGACCTTTATATTTATTATATTATAATAATTGTTGAAATATATAATAAGTTCTTCGGCCATTTATTATTTTTATATACTTTAAGGTTCGTTGTTGAGGATAGGTTGTATATTTGGTTCGATAATAGATATTAGGAGTTTACCGAAGTATATGAAAATATATATAAATTTGTTGTATTTTATTAGGAAATATTATTTATTATAAGCTTAATATAGGCGGATTTTAGTACGTTAAGTCGTATAAGTAGTATTACGATCCTTAGTAGATTATTTTTTAATATTAAAAATGTTTGGATTTGTAAATATATAACGATGTAAGCCGCGTTCGGTATTGAAATTGGGTTTAAGGTCGGTATTAATTTAGGTATTAATTTGAATTTTAAAATTATTTACTTTATTTTATAAATATTAGATTTAAGTCTATAAGATTTTATTATTATTATTAAGGTCGGTCGCTACTACTTTTACCCTTTTAAATTCGGTAAACTAACTTTTAACTTCGTTCCTCTAGTGGATAATATTGTTTTAGAGTACCTTTTAAGCTTAGATATAAATATTTTCGTCGGCCTTTTTCTTTAGCTCTTCTTATTAATAGTTATATTTAATATTATTAAAAGTTTTAGTAATTATATTAATAACGGCCCTAAAGGTTAAGAATTATATTATATTTTTGGTCTATTAGCGGTAGATAATAAAGTATTTATAGATATAGGTATTAGTTTAGAATTTATTATTGAAATAGGCTTAGAGTAATTTACAGTTGTAATTTGAACCGTATATACGTAGGGTAAGGATTGCTAGCGTTTAGTCTGTAATAGTCTCGTTTAGTTAAGAGGGGGGTGGGATATTTGTTCTTTTGGGTAATTAGCCCGGTTTATAATATTCGAGGCCGGTATAGTTTAGGGGGGGACTTTACGGACTTTATTTAGTAAGGATAGGGTGATTATTGGCTATATAATAGTTGAAGGCCTTTATTTAGGTATTAATTATTTTATTTAGGAGATTAGGGGAATAAATATTAACGGTTAGAAATTCGGTTTTAATATTAGTATATTCGTTAATAATAATTGATTTAGTATCGTTATTATTTTTAGGGTAATTAAAATAATTGTACGGGCTGGGTATAATTGATTTAGATTTTGAGCGTTAGCGATAGTTATTGAAATTTATTTTAGGGTTTTCCTTGGTCCTATAAGGGCGGGATATTAGGTTTAATTAATTTTTTAATAGTTAGTAAATTGCTATTTAGTATTTTTTTATTCTTATTCTTATTTTTATTTATACGCGCGTAGTATAATTAGAGGTATAATAAATTATTATGGGGTAAGGGCATTATTAGGTATGAGGTATGATATATATTGTTGTATAAAGAGAGTAGGAAGAGGTGTGCGCTAGCTAGGGTATAATATAGGGTATAAGTATAACCTACTATAGAGTAGGTTTTGCGTAAGCTTTAATAATGTACGGCTGGCCTAGTACTATAGTAATAGCTGTGTATGTAATTATTACAGGATTACCTATGATGGCATATAACATTAAGTACTATATAGTCGAGTCTATTGGCTATTGGCCAATAGGACCGCATGTACGTACGTACTAGTAGGCCTCGGTTTAGATCCGGGTACGGCACAGCCTACCCTATATCCAAACCGCATTCCTCCTTCCTCTCCTTCTTTCCTTCTTCATATAACTACGTATATCCAATTATACTTCCAACGGTATTATCCCCGTAATAATTAATTATACTTTATTATTACGCTACGCGCGTATATTTTAAAATAAATTTATTACCGCCGTTGTAAATATTTCCGACGATCTCGCGATGTCGTCGTACTACGATATACCCTTTTTTTATTATACCACGATATACTTTTCTTTCGTCGTATTATAATAGACCTCTTTTTTATTACTATAAAGTAGTTAACGGATATTATTTATATTATAAGGTAGTAGGCAAATATTTACGCTATAAAATAGTAAGTATTGATTATAATTATTTAAATAGCGGCCCCTATTATTAATTTCAACGTTATTATTTTTACAATTAACGCTATTATCGGCTCTAAGTACGAATAATTCTTCGAAACCGTTATAGAAATCTTTAATAGTACCGCTCTCTAATATTTAAGTAATTTAGTTGCGGAGAAAATCCTTAATACTATTTTTAAATTCGCCTAATATATTACTTTTCTTTACGTTATTATTATTTTCGTTTAATTAATTTATACGGATTTAATTTAAATTAATACGTTCGCTAGCGCCGCTTAAAATTCTTTCGAGGCCGCTTATTAGCAAATTACTAATTAAGAAAATATTATTATTAACCTTTAATAAAAATTCGTTAGCCTTTAATAGGAGGTTTAATAGTTCTATAATAATTTTATTATAATTAACGAGATTAATATTAGATTTAAGAAGACTGCCGAGACTTAGATTAAGGCTTTTAAAAAAGCTGTTCGTAATAAAATTATTCCGCCCGCTTCTATCCCTACCTTTAATTTTAATAACGAAGTTACTATAGCTACTCCGAAAACCCGTACGAATAAGGATTCCGCTATTTATACTAGTGAGGATACTTTTACCATTAAATATGCTGAGGCTTTTTAAAATTGGCGTAATAAAATTTAATTATATTAGTTCTAAGATGCTTAGTAGTTCGATTAAAATAAACGTTATAAATTTATATAGATTTTTTCGTACTTTGGAGGTAACGCTTTTAGAATTTTATCGCCCTATATAATACCTATTATTAAAGAAGAAGATTTAATTAAATAGAAGTAAGAAAGTATAGAAGCCTTCTTTATCTATTTCAGTATTAAATATAATTGTATAGACTTTACCTTCGAAGTACGTTACGATTTCGAATTATTAAAGATAATTAAAGGTACGAAATAATTCGATTTCGAAAATAAATTTATTATTATCGTTAATAAATACGATTTCGAAAATTATAAAGATTTATTACTTGAAGATGAAAGTTACGAACGAAATCCGCGATATTATTATTTATTAATAAAATACTTTAACCTATAACGATTTTAACGGATAGCTTACTTTCTATTATAAGTTTACTACCAATTTAAAGGAGTATAATTAACGTAATAAAATTAATATTTACTTTAAAAACAATACTATTAGTACCGGCAATACCGTTACCCCCGAATATACCGTTAGTTAAAGTAGTATTGCTATAGATTTTAACGCTATAAAAACTATTAACGTCCAATTGTTTTGTATAATCGATAAGGCGGTTATCGATTACTATATATAGAACGGTCTTTGTAAATATTATATTAACCTTAGTTATTACGTTTATAAATATTATAATAATATTAATATTAATATCCCTAAAGAGTAGAGGGAGTACGACCGTTACAATTGCCACGGTAGAAGCAGTAATAATAACTATAGTAAACCCGCTATAAACTAGACCGGCTATAGTAATAACAGTAATAATAGCATTCGCGTTAATACCGTTATTATTAGTAAACCTGCCGCTCCTATTATACCCCCCGCTCTAGCTCCTGCTTAACCTGCGGAGTATAGCGCGGAAAATACGCCACTTTTCTATTAAATCGCTTAGAAAGGCTATTGTCTATAGTAATAATAGAGGAGGAGGTAGATAATTTAGTAGATTTAAAAGTAGTTCAATTTAAGAATTCAAATTTAAATAATTATAATAATAATTATATCCTCCTTTCTATTTAAATTATCTATAGACTACGTAATTAATAGAATAAATATATTATTTTAATTAATAGTGGATATTCTACTCTCGCTTTTATTAATTGCGGTTTTACTACTTACTATACTATCCCGCTATTAAAACTCCTTAAATTAAAGGCCTTATATTTAATAAATAGCGTATTTAAGGAATTTATTACTTATTATTATAAGGTCTAATTGTAAATCGGTTACTATATTAAAATAATTATTATATTAACTTACAACCTAGCTGACAATTATCTTATTATTTTAGGTATATTGTAGTTTAAACTTTATAACCCTACAATATTATAGTTAGAGGGTACTATTACTTTTATTAATTACTATATAAACCGCTACTTTCCCGCAGATTTTTTACCTTTTTTATAGTACGTGCCTAAAGTTTAGAAGTATATTTATATACGTTATTATAAGACTATATAAAGTATAACCGAAATAGTTAACTCTATTACCCTAATTACAAACCCCGTTCCCAATACCGTTAAAGATAATACTACTCTAGATTCCGCTTTAGTCGCAGCTACCGTTACTAAAATTCCTAAGTGGACTAAACCTACTATTTACTATATTATAGCCGGCTAACGAAGATCCGACCCTTACTACTATATTATAATACGCAAAATATACTTTTCGAACGAACTAATTAACCTTATAAATATTAAAAATATAATGGCCGCCAATTTTAATTAATTATACGAAAAATATTATTTACAAGTATTCTATACTTTATACGTAGAATTTTATAAGATTTTATAAGAAGCTAGGGCGGAGGAGGAAGCTTAAGTTAAAGAGGTAGAAGGGAGCGCCTTAGAGTTTAAAGAATATAGAAATGATAAAAGCGTTGTTGATAGAGGGGTAAGGATAGGAATTGAATACGATTACAATTATAATTACAATATACCTAATAGTTTAGCGAACTTTACCTTAGAAATAGAGCAAGATATTTAGGATAGTAACGGCGTTAAGTATAAGAAATTGCTAAATAAGCGTTATTATTTATAAATTAACGTTTACGTTAGTAAGGGATTTAAGGTTGCTATCCGAATAATAAAGATTACTAAATATATTTACTTTAGCGGTAATATAGACGAGGATTTCGAATATTATAAAATTATTAAGTTCGTTACTAATATTATAGAAGAAAATATAATTAAATTTTACGAGAAGGCTAATAAGCCGTTTAAAATTAACGCTTAAATTAAAGAGAAATTTCTTAAATAATATTAGAATTACTTCAATATTTTTAGACTTTATAATGTAATAATCTTACCCCCTTACCGTTCTTATAATTTTAAGATTAAATTCTGCCCGGGAGAATAGGCGCCCTATATAAAATTAAAGGCGTTTAACCCTAATGAATTAAATGTAATTAAAAAGTAAATCGACGAAAATTTTTATAATAGGTTTATTCGTCCTTCGTAATTAGAGGCCGCTTCCTAAATCCTGCTAATATAAAAGTTAAGCGGAGGTATTAAAATTTACGTAAATTATAGAGGGATTAATAACATTATTTTTAAAAGCTACTACCTACTTCTCTTAATTAAAGAAACCTTTAACGCTATTTATAAAGTAAAAATCTTTATTAAGTTGGATATTATTGCCGCTTTTAACTGTATTCGCGTTATGGAAGGATACGAATAATTAATAGCGTTTATTACCCGCTTTAGTTTATTTAAATTATTTATTTATCCTTTCGGCTTATAAAGAACGTTTAATATATTTTAGAACTATATTAATAATATTTTATATAATATTTTAAATATATATACAATTATTTATTTAAATAATATTTTCATCTTTTTAAATAACGAAGAGGAATATTAGAAGTACGTAGACGATATTTTTACCCGCCTAGAAAAGGCCGGCCTATAAATTAATATTAATAGAGAAAGTCTTTTCGCACCGCCATTAAAGTCTATTCGCACCGCCGCCCCGCCCTTCCCGTGCGCTAATGCACCCCAAAATTTTTGAGCCAATCAAATCGTTCGCATCCAAATTAGGGTCTATAGCTCCTATTCTTGGCGTTAGCAAACCGTACCGCGCCCGCCAAGCCCCCAGATTATACCTTATTATACCCAGATTTCGTATTGCACTGGCCAGTCTAGTAATCTATCGTTATATTATTATAGCAATTTGTAGGCATTGTAGTATCGCATCGCTTCCTCCCCTATTATTACTATTACTACCCTCCCTACAATTAATTAAACTACTATCGCGTATTACGAGATATCGTTCAAGTAAATAAAGTGTTGGTATTTATTAACGGTAAAAAATAATCCGTTATCTTTTCTATATATTTCCTTAATTAATCGTAACGTAAATAGCCGATATAGCGACCCAGCTGACGGGCATATACCCTAATTAATAAATAATCGACCTTAATTTTATCGACCCTAAATTAAAACCCTCAATAGGCAATACCCTAATCGAACCTAACGAATCCTATACCCCTAGCGAATTCCCTAGCGAATTCCCTAGCGAGCTTACTTTAATATAATTGATAGAGATCGATAATAGTTAGCTTAGCGATAACGATTAGCTTAATAATAATAACGACGACGATAACGAACTATACGAAATTACTTCTTACTACTACGAATATAGCGATTACGTAATTTTTAATACCCAATATAAAAAGTTCAGTAAACTAATTATAATTATTAAAAATTAATTAAGAGAATTTAGTTATAATATTATAAAAGGTCGCTCTAATAACTATATTAATAGTTTCGGTCACATACGACTCTACATTACTTACTCTACTAGCCTTATTCGTAAAGCCGTTAACTAATTTCGAAAGATTTTAATAATTAAATAAGGATATTCTTAAGAGAAACGCTATCTGCACCGCTGCAAAACTCTCACTGCACCGCCGCCCCACCACCGCTCCACCACTCCCGCGCGCCAAGGCACGCTAATGCAC